>WNWK01027274.1:0-26475 GCA_009830355.1 Cherax destructor
TTTGACAAGTGGACCATGGTGTAATAGCACACAAAATGCGTGATAAAGGAATAACAGGAAAAGTTGGTAGATGGATCATAATTTCCTAACAAGTAGAACACAAAGAGTAGTAGTCAACAGAGTAAAGTCTGAGGCAGCTACTGTGAAAAGCTCTGTTCCACAAGGCACAGTACTTGCTCCCATCCTATTCCTCATCCTCATATCAGATATTGACAGGGATATAAGCCACAGTGCTGTGTCTTCCTCTGCAGATGACATCCGAATATGCATGACAGTATCCACCATTGAAGACACTGCAAGACTCCAAACAGACATCAACCAAATCTTTAAATGGGCTGCAGAAAACAATATGATGTTCAATGATGAGAAGTTTCAATTACTCAGATATGGAAAACGTGAGGAAATTAAAATCTCATCAGAGTATAAAACAAATTCCAACCACACAATAGAGCGAAAAACTAACGTCAAAGACCTGGGAGTGATCATGACAGAGGATCTCACCTTCAAGGACCATAACACTGTACCAATCGCATCTGCCAGAAAAATGACAGGATGGATAATGAGAACCTTCAAAACCAGGGATGCCAAGCCCATATTGACACTTTTCAGGTCGCTTGTTCTATCTAGGTTGGAATATTGCTGCACACTAACTGCACCTTTCAAGGCAGGTGAAATTGCTGACCTAGAAAATGTACAGAGAACCTTCACGACATGCATAACTGCAATAAACCACCTCAATTACTGGGAACGCTTGAAGTTCCTAAACCTGTACTCCCTGAAATGCAAGCGGGAGAGATACATTATTATATACACTTGGAAAATCCTAGAGGGATTAGTACCAAACTTGCACACGAGTGTCACTCCCTACGAAAGCAAAAGACTCGGCAGACGATGTAACATCCCCCCAATGAAAAGCAGGGGTGCCACTAGCACGTTGAGAGACAACACAATAAGTGTCAGGGGCCCAAGACTGTTCAACTGCCTCCCAGCATATATAAGGGGGATTACCAACAAACCCCTGGCTGTCTTCAAGCAGGCACTGGACAGGCACCTAAAGTTAGTGCCTGACCAGCCAGGCTGTGGTTCATATGTTAGACTGCATGTGGCCAGCAGTAACAGCCTGGTTGATCAGGCTCTGATCCAACATGAGGCCTGGTCACAGACCGGACCGCAGGGGCGTTGACCCCTGGAACTCTCTCCAGGTAAACTCCAGGTATATTGCTTTTCATATTGATGTTTCTTGTTAATGGATTTTAGTAAGCTGTTAGTTAGCCATGGGCAACCTAGCCGTTTATTTGTAATCTGTTTCATTTTTATTGGACAATGTTTGTTGTAAAGTCTAAGTAATTTATTAAGAAAATTGTCTGTCCAATCATCGATACCCTTGGCATTGGAGAATTCTATAGTCCAGTCAACCGTCTCTAGCTCTGCTGTGAAGTTATTTATTGAGGCCTGGTAATGGAGTCTAAATGAAACTTTGGTGTATTCTAGTGGTGGTTTACTAATGTTTGTTAAGAGGAAGGTGGGGTAGTGGTCTGTAGTGCTGTCTGTTATTATTCCTGATTTAAGGGGGGCTAGGATATTGGTCCATATATGGTCGATTATGGTTGCACTTGTCTTAGTCAGCCTGGTTGGTTTAGTTATTGTTGGTATGAGAAGTGTGTTGTTCATATTGTTGATGAAATCAGTTACTGGCTGGTCATCTGGTAGGCCAATGTTGATGTTGAAGTCTCCAGCTAAGATAAGGTGGTGCTTGTTCATTTGGTTGTTTGTTATTAGCGTTTTTAGTTTATCACTAAAATTTGGGATGTTTGTATGAGGCATCCGGTAAATGGCCCCAATTGTTATCGGAGTCTTAAGGTTTTGTGCAGTAAAATTAGCAACTGGCTCTTCCTCACTCCTACAAGATGTTATTCCTCCTTGCCCTATACACGAAATCACAGCTTAGCTTCCCTGTCTTCATCAACATTTAACAATTCCTCAAAATATTCCCTCCATCTTCACGATACCTCTAACTCTCCATTTAATAACTTTCCTCTCCTATTTTTAACTGTCAAATCCATTCATTTCCTAGGCTTCCTCAACTTATTAACGTCTCACTCACTCTCATTTGCTCTCTTTACATTGCTTCAGCACTATATATATATATATATATATATATATATATATATATATATATATATATATATATAGTGCTGAAGCTAATGTTATATATATATATATATATATATATATATATATATATATATATATATATATATATATATATATATATATATATATATATATATATAAATAATACAGTTTTGGAAGATATATTTTGCCATTGAGTTATAGCATAATGACAATATTAAGGTGTCCTAGAAAGCTAGTAAATAATATATTTCGATCCCAACATAGAACGTGCCAGAGCCACCGTGCGCATGCGCCAGACCGGTCTCACTCTACGTCCGATTTACATCCTTAGTTGAAGGACGTCAATAAAATGCAATCTTTGCCTTAAAAGTAACTCGCGAATTCGAAAAGGCCAGAATCATCTTTTAATTGCATTTAAGCAAAGCTCTTGGGCGTTTCACCCAGACTCCAAATCGTCGGTAGTTTCCATTATTATTATTTTGTCTTAAACGGAATCGGACAGTTGCCATCACTGAAACCAAAACTTAAGGAACATCCGACCACGATATTTGTGTGAATCGTATATTCATGATTCCCGAGAAGGATATGCTGGGCCATTAAGGAGACAGTAGGGAACTGGAGAAACCCTTGTATAGACTGTGTTGGCCAGAGATCAGTGAGAGGTCAAAATGGCTAAATTGGTGGGTGTTTATGAGGACGAGGCGGCAGTGAGGCTGGGCAGGAGGCAACTTCCCCTCTCCGTCTATGACAACAAGATAGTGAGTATGGCAGCTTCCTCCTCCCAGGGGCTGGCCATTGCACCTGGGAAACTAGGCCACGGGGTACGAAGGGTAGGAATGAGAGCAGGGGCGAGTAGAAGGAATGAAGGCAGAGGGGTGGAGGAAGAATGAAAGGCAGGGGGAAAGGGCAAGGTTAGGAGTAAGAATTAGGGCAAGGGAAGGAGTAGGAATGAGGGCAGGGGATAAGGGTCGGAATGAGGGCAGGAGATGAGATAAGCAGGAATGAGGGCAGGGGATAAGGAACAGGAATGAGGGCAGGAGATAAGGAACAGGAATGAGGGCAGGGGGATAAGGAACAGAAATGAGGGCAGGGGATAAGGAACAGGAATGAGGGCAGGGGATAAGGAACAGGAATGAGGGCAGGGGATAAGGAACAGGAATGAGGGCAGGGGATAAGGAACAGGAATGAGGGCAGGGGATAAGGAACAGGAATGAGGGCAGGGGATAAGGAACAGGAATGAGGGCAGGGGATAAGGAACAGGAATGAGGGCAGGGGATAAGGAACAGGAATGAGGGCAGGGGATAAGGAACAGAAATGAGGGCAGGGGATAAGGAACAGAAATGAGGGCAGGGGGTAAGGAACAGGAATGAGGGCAGGGGGTAAGGAACAGGAATAAGGGTAGGGATGAGGTTTATAAATTGGGGGCAAAAATATAGATCAGGAATGAGGGCAGGGAGGGAGCATTAAGGTAGGTATGATGAGTAAAATGAGTGTAGGGGTAAGTAGCAGGGATGAATAAGATAAAATTCTTTGGATTTTAAACCTGGAGGGTTAGCCACTGAGGATAAGAGATAAGATAACCCAGTAAAGTTAGTGCACCATCTGGGACTGTCTATTTTCATTGGGGTCCTTCAATCTCGTCCCCCAGGATGCAATCCACTAGTCAACTAACACCCAGGTACCTACTTACTGGTAGGTGAACAGGGACAGGAGATGTAAGGAAACATGCCCAATGTTTCCACCTGTGCCAGGGATCGAACCATGGACACTGTATGTGAGCTGGGCAGTAGGAGTGAGAGCAAAGGGTATGGAGTAGAAATAAGGAAAAGGGATATGGAGCAGGAATAACGACGAGGGTTATGGAGCAGGAATGACGACAAGGGTTATGGAGCAGGAATGACGACAAGGGTTATGGAGCAGGAATGACGACAAGGGTTATGGAGCAGGAATGACGACAAGGGTTATGGAGCAGGAATAACGACAAGGGTTATGGAGCAGGAATAAGGGCAGTGAGTGAGCTACAATTTGTATTCATATAACAATGTTAGGCACTAATGATATGTCTTGTTTTTTTTAATTTTACTCAACGTAACAAAACCAATGCATACATGTACTAATTATACTAATAAAGAACAGAAATGAAGTATTAATTTGTAATATGATATTTTAAATTGAAGTTTATTACTGTAGTTATATTTATCATTAGTATTCACTTCTTAGCTTCTGGACAGGATGCCTGCAGTTTTTCTGGGGAATTTGGAACTATACTGGTCTTTTCTTTGACAGCTTGATCAGCCTTGATGTTAATAAAGTACTTTTAATCCAAGGAATTTGAGCTACTTTTCCCTTCCTTGGATAAAACTTGATTAACTCCCATTCACCTGATTCTTTCTCTTGTATATAATAATATTGCACTTGAAGAGAGGAAAAATGTCCATTTATCTATCCTGCTTTGTAATTTGGAGAAGTTAAATTTATTGCCTTATACTACATGTCTGACTACATCTTATTTGCTATTTATGAAGTGCTAAACCTGTGTGGGTGATTCAGCATGAGGAGTAGCAGAGGCTTTATCCTCTGTCCACCATCTGTGTGTGTGAAGAGTTCTCACCCTTGTTGCACCCAGGTTGTTCTGGAATATGAGCAATTTTTTTCATTGTAATTTTTGTTTGCATTAATTTTTTTTTCTGGTGATATAAAAAGATATTTATTTTGGTGCAGTCTTCTTGCTTGAATATACTTTAAGGCATAATTACACCATTTAAATATTTAAGGCATATTTTACACTATTTGGTTGTTTATTTAACTTCTGAAGCAATGATGATAAGTGCAGTTCTGAGAGACAGTAAGTATTTTACATGTCATGCACGTTTCCTTACACCTGCTGCCCCTGTTCACTTAGAAGTAAGTAGGTACAGGCTCTTAAGTAGACTGGGTTGCACCCTCTGGATGACGGGTCACAATGGGGGTGAAGATTAAAGAACCCCAATAGAAATACAGTGGTACCTCGGGTTACGAGCTTAATTCGTTACAGAAGGCTGTTCGAGTGCCGATACCAAACGAATTTGTTCCCACAAGGAATAATGTAAATTAGATTAATCCATTTCAGACCCCCAAAAATACACTTACAAAAGCATTTACAAAAATACACTTACATAATTGTTCAAGTTGGGAGCTGTTCATATGCTGAGGTACCACTGTATTCAACAACAGTCCCCAAAGCTGCACCAACTTTCAACCCTCTTGGTTAAAACTCCAAGCAAAATCTTATTAAATTATATTGATAAATTAGACATGTGTGCAACATTTGGGTATCTTTAATGAGGAAACGTTTTGCCACACAGTGGCTTCATCAGTCCATACAAAGGAGAATGGTGAAGAACAGGAGGAGTTTGAGGTAATCAATCCCTCAGCCTTGAGTCGATGTAATCAGTCCATCAATCTTGAAAATAATACTACAGCATATGTGCGAAGTGGCTTATATACTGTAGGCAGGAGAGGTGCAGCAGTCGTAGGTGGTATCACATTTGACAAATGTGGAAGTAGGTCATGCCAAAGGGTCAAGGCTGAGGGACTAATTACCTCAAACTCCTCCTGTTCTTTACCATTCTCCTTTGTATGGACTGATGAAGCCACTGTGTGGTGAAACGTTTTCTCATTAAAGATGCCCAAATGTTGCACGTGTCAAATTAATCAACTTGTCGGTTCTCTGAACCATTCATCTACATTTAAATTATATTGTTTCATCTTTCATATACTTACTGTATAGGCATACAATGGTGACATTAAAATTTAACCAGGAACTCAAAATAGTTATTAGCTATGGAGGTTAGCATGTTCTGAATCTTTATACGTACTGCATTACATACAAATACACTGGTTTACATAAAATAAATAAATGAATAAAATTTTATTTCTTTACTAAGGTTACAATGTGTGTTTACATTTCATAATTTGATTGGAACAAAGAAAGCCACTATCATGCCGAGGCATTTTGGGCAGCCTCTCCTCACTTAGTGACGTACTTGTTTACCGACGCCTCAGACTTACAGAGGGCTCTGACCAGTATGTATGCCTAAATGTATATTAGAGCTGATTTCCTCTATTCTGTTTATTGCAATATACAGTACACTGCTGTATAAACATTTAAAAATATACCAAAAATGTTATACAGTGGATCCCTGGATTACGATGGCGTCAGATTACGCTAAATTCGGTTAGCGATACATTTTTCCGTAAAAATATTGGCTCAGTATACGATGATCCGCTCGGAATACGCTATTTGTCTTGGACGCGTTCACGAGCCCTGGGACGGCACAACGCTCCATCCAGAGTCAGTGTGCCATTGTTTACCAGTGAGTGAGCACCACCCATGCATTCATACCATACATTTTGTCATTTTTCCACTGTTTTTAGTGCCTGCAACTGCTAAATAAGCCACCATGGGTCCAAAGAAAGCTCCTAGTGCCAGCCCTGTGGTAAAGAGGCTCAGAAATACGGCAGGGAGTGTAGCAGGATGTAGGGAGTGTAGCAAGGATGCAGGAGTGTAGCAAGGTGCAAGTGAGCAGGGTGGGAAGTGTAGAGTGCAGGAGTGCAGCATGCAGGGAGTGTAGCAGGATGCAGGGAGTGTAGCAGGGATGCAGGAGTGTAGCAGGGATGTAGCGGGAAGGAGTGTAGCAGGGATGCAGGGAGTGTAGCAGGGATGCAGGGAGTGTAGCAGGGATGCAGGGAGTGTAGCAGGATGCAGGGAGTGTCAGGGATGCAGGGAGTGTAGCAGGGATGCAGGGAGTGTAGCAGGGATGCAGGGAGTGTAGCAGGGATGCAGGGATGCAGGGATGAGCAGGGATGCAGGGAGTGTAGCAGGGATGCAGGGAGTGTAGCAGGGATGCAGGGAGTGTAGCAGGGATGCAGGGAGTGTAGCAGGGATGCAGGGAGTGTAGCAGGGATGCAGGGAGTGTAGCAGGATGCAGGGATGCAGGGAGTGTAGCAGGAAGGCAAGGACTTGGTACCTGAAATGTTAATGGAAGGATTCCCTTCCAAACACTAGCATACTCCTTCCTCTCCCCTCCTTCCATCTTCCACACATCAACTCCTCTTCAATAAAGGTAAGTGTTATTATACTGTTGTAGTATTTATTTGTGGTAATTTATATATACATGTATCAATCTTTTGTGTAAGTTAATGTGTAAACAATATTTATTTTAATACTTCTGGATGTCTGGAACGGATTAATTGAATTTCCATTATTTCTTATAGGGAAAATAGATTTGGATTACGATATTTTTGATTTACGATAAGTCCTCTGGAACGGATTATCATAATCCGGGGGTCCACTGTAAGTGGTGCAAAGGTTATATTAAAACAATATCAATGATAGTTGACACAAACCCATTACCATTATAGTATGCTCCTCACTTAGCGACGAATTCGTTACCGACATGGTCTTAGGAGCGGAACTCCGTCGTTAAGTGAGGAGAGGCTGTACTTATAGACTACTTAAGTCTAGACAGGTGAAGAGTGGTAGAACACAATATTCAATATTTTACTCAATTAGTATTAATATGAGGTATGTAGTACAATTAATGATACAAACATTTTTAAGTTTGTAATAATGGCTTAATAGTTAAGGGATAATAAAATATTTGGGAGAGTTGCTTTAAATTTGGTTAGAGTTTAGCATAGTGTGGGTATCATTGTTATTGAGAGATGAGAGGATTTTTGAGTACAGTGGACCCCCGCGAATCCGCGGCTTCAGTAATTCGCGGATTTTTCCTTAGAACCTAACTAATAATTGTTCGCGGAAATCCCCGCAAATTCGCAGAATTTTTTTGCCTTTTTTCGTGGCAATATATAATTTTTTACGCGTTTTAACGCTAAATATTAAGAAAAATATAATTAATAATATTGTAACATAAATATTAACGTAAATTCAGCAAAATTTCCATATAAAATATAATACTGTATAAATTTTTTAATTACTAAATTAAATTATTACCGTATGTATACCAAAGAAAACGGGGTTCCATGAATTATGTACATAAGGGGGTTACATCGGTATTTTACATTCTACCACTGCGAGAGACATAGCAGTACAGTACTGTATACGGGTTTATCTTTACATTCTTTTTTTTTTAACGGTGATGTATGAAGCTGAGTTTGAAATTAAATTAAAGTGTTTTGTGAACATATTTAGGGTTTAAACTATAAAAATAGGCGTTTATGGGCATTAACTGTGTCCAGAATTCGCGATTTTTCTAAATTCGTGGGTGGTCTTGGAACATAACCCCGCGAATTTGGGGGACTACTGTATACAGTAAGAATTAGTAAGAAAATAGAAGGAAACCCAGAGGGTGTGTGTATATATATATATATATATATATATATATATATATATATATATATATATATACACAGTGGTACCTCGAGTTACGATATTTTTCGTTCGAGAATGCTGTTCAAATGCCATTACCAAACGAATTTATCCCCATAAGGAATAATGTAAAATAGACTAGTCCTTTTACACCCCAAAAATATACTTACAAAAGCATTTAAAAAATAAACTTACATAAAAGGGCGATTTTGGGGACCATCGTAACTCGAGGTACCACTGTATATATATATATATATATATATATATATATATATATATATATATATATATATATATATATATATATGCTTGTACATGCATGTGTAGTATGACCTAAATGTAAGTAGAAGTAGCAAGATATACCTGAAACCTTGCATGTGTATGAAACAGAAAAAAGACACCAGCAATCCTACCATCATGTAAAACAATTAGTATAGGCTTCCGTTTCACACTCACTTGGCAGGATGGTAGTACAGTACCTACCTGGACAGTTGCTGTCTACCAACCTACTACCTAGTACTATACATATACAGTAGACCCCTAGTTTTCGTAATTAATTCGTTCCAGAAGGCTGCCCGAAATCCGAAATGGACGAAAACCGAAGTAATATTTCACATAAGAAATAATGTAAATCAAATTAATCCATTTCAGACACCCAAAAATAGTAAAAAATAAATTTTATAGAGAATAACTATAGTGTTGCAGCTCTTCAGTGGTTAGTACATTCATTACTTACCTTAAAATATTTGTAGTCTTAATGTAGGGCGAGAAGTGAGTAGTATTTATTTGTAGGAAGTCAGTGTAGGTAGCTGGTAGATGTAGGTACATATATGTAGTCCACCTGGGCTATACCTACTGTGGCCCACAGCCATATTATTACCATCGACATACCATGTTCACTGAGTTTAATCGTTTCTAACAACTACCTTTAGATGCCATCAAATAAAGGGAGAAGTAATGAATAATTCTTGCCGAGAATTGTAAACAAAAGCGTTAAGGGTGGTGACTGGCCAGACAGCAGATTCATGCAGTTTTCTCTAATGCTGGATGCTGGACCAGAGAAAACGTAATGTTTTCCCTCCACCCGACTCACCACTCGATAGCATATAAACATTGCACATTTATATGCAATGTAGTAACGTGTTTCTTATATAATTTTGAAGAAAATATCATAGATAGATTAATGAAAATGTTTATATTAACCTAAAATAAGACATTTAATGTGCCCAAGAGTGATTATTATTACGTATTAGTATTATAACTATGGCGTTAAGACTAGAGGGACACTCTTAGTGAACGAGTAACAAAGGCATGTTTATGTGCTATGTAATGTGTTTCTTATATAATTTTGAAGAAAATATCATAGATGGATTAATGAAAATATCTATATTAACGTAAAATAAGACATTTAATGTGCCCAAGAGTGAGTCACGAACGTACGAGCAACCCAGGTGCATGCGTCTGGTACCAATGATTTCCAAGCGGATGCTCGAAATCCGGGGGGAAATTTCGCCGACAAAAGTGCTCGAAATCCGAATTGCTCGATTTCCAAACCGGCCAAAAACTGGGGGTCCACTGTAATAGTGTTTGATCCAGTTTTTCTTTTTCTAGCTTTTTTTTCTAATGCTGCAGTTCAACCTGACTCTTCAAGGGTGGCATAATGCTGGGAAAGGGTTCTTGATTTAAGGAATTGTAGCTACCCTCCTTTTCCTTGGATTGAACCTGATTGATTCTCATTTCCCAGGTGCTGTATGACCCTTATGAGTTTAATGCTTCACATTAAAATAATTATAATAGTATTCCAAGCCAGAAACCATCGATTATTGAAAATGCTTCAAAATATCATGCAATTTTTGTACAAATGTATAATTTAGTTGTGACTGTCTTTCACTTGTATCAGCAACACGGCTCAGTTATATGTTAGGGAGTGTCAAACAGAGATGTATGTTTAAAGCTTAGTTTTTATTATAATAATAGGGAGTGTTGGGCAAAGTGCCAAAGTCCATGTGTATGTGAGGTCTCTAAAGATCCTATAATGCCAAGTTGTCTTGGACTAGGATGGTTTTTGCACATTTTTCTGATGGGCTCAAAATGGTTTATTGCTGCCTTGCTAGCAAAGAAAGTTTAGATCCAAGGATTTCACCTTCAGTTAGTTAGTAAATTTATTCAGGTACAGGTACACATAAATACAGTTACATAAATTATCATACATAGCAGCATGTGTGTGTAGATTACCTATGATAGCCCAAAAAAGTCAAAACTTCATGGAGAAATTTTTTTTCTGAGTATAGTGGTACCCCGGATTTTGTACAGCTCCCAACTCTAACAATTATGTATACTGTAAGTGTATTTTTGTAAGTGCTTTTGTAAGTGTATTTTTTGGGGTCTGAAACGGACTAATCTAATTTACATTCGTCTTTATGGAACAAATTCGCTTGGTAACGGCACTTGAACAGCCTTCTGGAATGAGTTATTGTTGAAATCCGGGGTATCACTGTACTTTGTACAGTACTGTATATGTACTGTATATAGTGGTATAGTACTGTATATGTACTGTATATAGTAAATCTAGGTTAGGGCAATTTTGTTTAATGTTTTGTTTTATGTGAACATGTTTTCCTTAAATATTGAATCAGTGTAGATTTAAGAATATAGGAACCTTTACATTTTATGTAATGTATATGCAGTCACAAAACACACGCATACGCACGTACATACGTGCATGCACAAGTTATGTTATGTATGTGTTTGTTTGTATGTTTGTTTTATTACAGAATGTACTCCAGTTTTGCTTAAAAAAGGGTTATGTCATCTGGTTTACAATTTTTTTATAGAGTATCAGAACACAGCTACTGAAAATTATTTATATTATGTATTGCACAGCAAATATTTGCTGAACAGAATAAATTTCATGCTTTTTTTTATAAGGAATTAAAAATTTATAGGTCATGTATCCCTTAGTCATATTTTATTTCTTTCTTTTCTTACATTTTCCCAAGTATTTTACATGTTTCTTGTTATGCAGATGACAATGCAACTGGGGGAATCATGTGATGGTTGTGATTTTCCTGGAGGCACTACAAAGCGACGATGTGATGATTCCTTTACACGGCAATATAATGCCTTGAGTAAGGAAGAGGTTGTGGCTGCACTGATGGTTCCCTCGAAAGTGCTCTTCACCAGGCTAGCTCAGACTGTGGCATGTGTTGGCTGTCGGAGAAGGTTAGTGACTCCATTGGGTAGATCTTTTTTACAGTGTCTGCTGTTGGAATTGTGTGTGCTGGTAATTGTAGGTTATGAAAAAATCTTTTATTAGCTAACACAGTATGTAATAAAGTGGCTGCAGTGGGTAATATTTTTTGTAATGTATATTAGGTAGATATTTTCAGGAGGAATACCTTTTGGTTTTGTCCTGTTTATTTTCTTTCTTTTTTTTTGTAGGCACTTGGTTGCCAAACAATATATTGAATCTCTTTATCAGATTTTTTTTTTTACCACAAGGAAGGAAACATTTGTCATCACTCATTCAATTGCTATCTTGATAGGAGTGCTTGAATGTCACAAAGCTACAACATCCCTACCCATCTTCAATGCAGGCACTACCTGTACTTCCACCACCAGAACTTAAGTCTGGCTAACATTTATGTATGCTCATAAAACAAAGTGGTATAGCCCTCTAGTAGCTGTTTTGAGAAGAGACACCATGAGCTTAGCTACCCTTCTGTAGCTGCATATAGGCAATAACACTTTGCTTTATATCAGTTGAAGTGCTTTGCTAGAGCCATCTTTTCTTAGACTTGAAGTTTTTCAGTACTTTTTGAATGTTATTTCATAAATGGCTTCAGAAGAATCACTTTAAAATATATGTTAGTCTTCCTTAGGTTACTGGTAGATACATATACCTTGAATATATCATATACTGTACTGTATGTACTCAGTACAGTATATGATATATTCAAGGTATTTGTATCTACCAGTATGTATGTACTCTTCATCTTTGTAAACCTCATATTGGCTGTATTTGGAACTTCTTTATTTTTTTATTGAGGGTTTTTATTTTATATCACTTAAAAAATCTCTAAAAGTTGTATGTTTTTTGCCGTAATGTCATATATATGTAGTACTCTTGTGCTAACCTAGATATTGTTGGACAGCTCTCTTCTTTGTAGAGCTTCTTATAAACCTTTTATACACTGGTAACTGTCTATTACTGCCATGTGTGTTTGCACTAAGGTCATGTTCCTCTTATGACCAGCCCTATTTCTAAATGTTTAAAAACTTGACAAAAATTTTGTCTTAAGACTTACACTTGAGATGCCTAAACATTATCATCTTCCACTTTGGTACAGTAGTTCTTTCAACCTATAGTTGCATAAGATTCTTATTGGATATCTCTCCATGGGATTCAAGCATCTGCTCAGCAACATCTGTTTTTAAACTCCTCAAAAACAAGGTGCCTGCCCATGGCCATAACTTTCTTTTGGACGTCACCAACAGACTCCTCAAACCCTAGGAAGTCTGCTGGCTGTGTGGTGGGTGGACTGCCGAGACAAAACAGATGGAGGCGCACATGGAGTGACTGAGCGAGCGTATTGCGGAGCATTGAGAATGAGTGAAACCATGGGTCGTAAATAAAAAACAAGTGTAAAGGCTGATCGGCGTTACAAGGAGCGGCATAACGCAAGGACCTGTTCATTTCTGTCATTTCTTAATGTTGGCAGGTTTGTGGGTTGGGACATTTTATGGGTTGATTCCATGTTTTTTCTTTTTTCCATGGCCTTCCAACACTTGTTAATAATTTAGTCCTTTTGTGCTTATTTTTTAGTTTTATAAGGAACCATATTATACCTCCTTCAAACATACAGTACAGCATTATGGATGTTTTCATATTCAGACTGTATTTGATTTACAGTACTTTATACTGTATTTTCTTTTGATTCTTAATAAAATTTAGTTTCTCTTAAGTACTGTTTTAATTGTGTATCTCACTCTTCTATAGTGCAGCCCATCTTGTCTGTACATATATTTTTCTTATGTCATAGCTTGCTATGGACTACCATATATATTTTCCTAATGGTACACGATTGTTTTACCAAATGGAGTTTTAGTTCATACAGTTAAAATTTAAAATATCTTCTGTGATGGAGGGTGTTATATTTTCTGCTTATTGTTGTTTATTTTGCACTAAATGCCTGAAGGACGCTTCTGAGGGTCATTGCTCCCCCGTGGCCCTGTCTCAGACCCGGCTGCCCAGAGGATCAAGGCCTGATCAAACAGGCTTTTACTGCTGGCCACATACAGTCCTATGTACTAACCACAGCCCGGCTGGTCAGGCACTGTTTGAGGAACTTGTCCAGTTCCCTCTTGAAGACCGCCAGAGATTTGTTGGTAATTCCCCGTATTTATGGATGGAGGGTGTTGAAGAGTCAGGGACATCTGACAAGTCATCAGTTCTGTCCTAGTGTACTTGTTATGCCCCTACTTTTTAGTGGAGGTACAGTGGAACCTCGGTAGTCAAACTTAATTCGTTAAAGAAGGCTATTCGAGTGCCGATCTGTTCAAGTACCGAACAAATTTTTCCCAGCCAATTTTCTTTTTGGCTTAAGATAAGATTTTTTCGGATTTTTAACCCCGGAGGGTTAGCCACCCAGGATAACCCAAGAAAGTCAGTGCGTCATCGAGGACTGTCTGTCTTATTTCCATTGGGGTCCGCAATCTTGTCTCCCAGGATGCGACCCACACCAGTTGACTAACACCCAGGTACCTATTTGCAGCTAGGTGAACATGACAACAGGTGTAAGGAAATGTTTCCACCCCATGGTGACTTATTTGTACAAATAATATAAAAAAACACCAAAAAATGCAAAGAAACACAAAATAGTTTATAGCAAAGTTCTGGTAGGTCTTGTTTGTTTGGTTGAGTGCCAAGCAAACAGTTGACTACTGAGCGATATTTTTACTGAACAAAGCGTTCGAATACCAAATTGTTCGAGTAGGGGGCTGTTCGAGTACTGAGGTTCCATTGGATTTTGCACTGTTTGCCAAATGTCGTTGTTGTCAATATGAAGTGAATTCAGTGTTAAGATTTAGAACTTGTCCTCCAGGATTTTCCAGGTATAAATTATATTGTACCTTTCTTGCCTATGTTCCAAGGAATACAGTTGAAGGGACTTCAAGTGTTTCCAGGAGTTCAGATGCTTGATTGAGTGTAAACAAGCAGTGAAAGTTCTCTGTACATTTTCCAGCTCAGCAATCTCACCTGCTTGAAGGGCATCCATCAGTATACATCAGTATTACAACCTGTAGAAAATGTGACTTAAAAAGGATCATTGACTCTGTATCTCGTCTTGAAAATTTAGTTATCCAGCCTATCATTTTCCTTGCGTTAGCAATGACAACATTGTTATGATCCTTGGATGTGAGATCTTCCAACATCATTACTCCTAAGTCTTGCACATGGGACTTTTGCTATTGAATGATATGAGTTTGTCCTGCACTTCATTACAGTATTTCCTCCATTCTTCCTTGGCAGAGCAATTGAAACTTGTTCTTTTTAAATTTTATATTGGGTCACCCTGCCTAAGTGGAAGATGGCCAACGTGTTAAAAAATTGTTGTCTGAGGACCACGAAGATTTTATTTATATTCTGTGGATCGTTGACCCAGTAGTCCACTCTCAGACCAAGCCTCATTGATTTGAAAGAAAATATTACTGGAGTCAAAATGCACATTGGTAAATTATGGTTTTTGTATGCTGAATGTAAGTAGATGTTTGTAATATCTGAATTACTGTACTGTCATCATATATTCATGAGATTGAATAGAAAGACCAGCATTTGTGCCAGAGTGCACTCACACACTCTGACAAGATGATAAACCAAACACTGTCAGGCTTGTTGCTGTCTTCCTCAGTTACTGAATTAAAAAAATATATATTTTACCATCCCTCATATACAGTTTAGGGCATTTATTAAAGGAAATGTTTTGTCATGAGTGGCTTCTTCAGTCAAAATACAAAGACAAAAAAATAAAAAAAAGGTGTACTGTATATATAGTGGTGGGAGCCTGGTGACAAAGCAGTAGTTGTAGTAGTAATAGTATCTGTAATAGAAATAGTAGTAATAGTAGTAATGATAATAGAAATAATAATCGTTGTAGTAATAGTAGTGGTAATGGTAGCAATAGTAATAATAGTAACAATAGTATCAGTGATAAAGCTATTAGTGAAGGGTTTGGCTGGAAAGAAGGACCTGCCATCATAGCCAGTGGGCCAGCAGTATTGCTCCACTATACAGCAGGGGCCACTTATGTGGCAGGATAGGTACCAGGCTACCGCCGGAAGGCGGACATCACCGTAAAGCAGATTGCCATTTTTTCCACTTATATATGCATATAAATGCTTTAATATATGTTTACAGTAACATATATTAAGTTAACAGTAGAACTAGGCATTAAAAAAGCAATAAAAAGTAAAATACACACACAGTACATTCATTACTTATCTTAAAATATTTGTAGTCTTAATGTAGGATGAAAGATGAGTATTTATTGGAAAAAAAGTCAGGTGTGGTAGCTCCTGGAGTATACCTGGAGAGGGTTTTGGGGGTCAACGCCACTGCGGCCTGGTCTGAGACCAGGCCTTGTGGTGGATCAGGGTCTGATCAACCAGGCTGTTACTGCTGGCCGCACACAAACTGACGTACAAACCACAGCCCACTCACCCAGCTACCACACCTAAACTTAATATACGACATTTAAAGCACCCCAGAGCAATAAAATGCTTATACAGTACATTTGTTACTTTTTTATTTTATTATTTTTTTATTAACACATCAGCCGATTCCCACCAAGGCAGGGTGGCCAAAAAGAAAAACTTTCATCATCATTCATCCATCACTGTCTTGCCAGAAGGGTGCTTTACACTACAGTTATAAAACTGCAACATTAACACCCTCCTTCAGAGTGCCGGCACTTTACTTCCCATCTCCAGAACTCAAGTCCGCCTGCCAGTTTCCAAACTCCAATTCTTTGCATTATATTCACACCACAATGACCTCAGACATGACATCTCCACTGCCTCCAGCCTTTCCTCGTTGCAACATTCATCACCCATGCTTCACACCCATATAAGAGCGTTGGTATAACTATACTCTCAACATTCCCCTCTTTACTTCCATGGACAAGGTTCTTTGTCTCCACAGACTCCAAGTGCTCCACTCACCCTTTTCCCCTCATCAATTTTATGATTCACCTCATCCTTCATAGACCCATCCGCCGACATGTCCACTCCCAAATATCTGAATACATTCACCTCCTCCATACTCTCTCCTCCAATCTGATATCCAATCTTTCGTCACCTATTCTTTTTGTTATCCTCATCACCTTACTCTTTCCTATATTCACTTTCAATTTTCTTCTTTACACACCCTACCAAATTCATCCACCAACCTCTGCAGCTTCTCTTCAGAATCTCCCAAAGCACAGTGTCATCAGCAAAGCAACTTGAAACTCCCACTTTGTATTTGCTTCTTTATCTTTAGCCCAACACCTCTTGCCAAGACCCTCGCATTCACTTCTCTTACAGCCCCATCTATAAATATATTGAACAACCACGGTGACATCACACATCCTTGTCTAAGGCCCACTTTTACTGGGAAATAGTCCCCTTCCCTCCTACACACTCTAACCTGAGCCTCACTATCCTCATAAAAACTCTTCACTGCTTTCAGTAACCTTCCTCCTATTCCATACACCTGCAACATCTGCCACATTGCCCCTATCTACCCTATCATACGCCTTTTCCAAATCCATAAATGCCACAAAAACATCTTTACCTCTATCCAAATACTGTTCACCTATATGTTTCACTGTAAACACTTGGTCTACACACCCCTACCTTTCCTAAAGCCCCCTTGTTCATCTGCTATCCTGCTTTCTGTTTTACTTTAATTCTTTCAATAATAACTCTACCATACACTTTACCAGGTACACCCAACAGACTTATTCCCCTATAATTTTTGCACTCTCTTTGTCCCTTTGCCTTTATACAAAGGGAACAATACACGCTCTCTGCCAATCCCTAGGTACCTTACCCTCTTCCATACATTTATAAATAAAGCACCAACCACTCCAAAATTATATCCCCACTCTTTTAACATTTCTCTCTTTATCCCATCAATCCCAGCTGCCTTACCCCTTTCATTCTACCCACTGCCTCACGAACTTCCCTACACCCACAACTGGCTCTTCCACACTCCTACAAGATGTTATTCCTCCTTGCCCTACACACGAAATCACAGCTTCCCTGTCTTCATCAACATTTAACAAATCCTCAAAATATTCTCTCCATCTTCCCGATACCTCTAACTCTCCATTTAATAACTCTCCCTCCTTTTTTTAACTGTCAAATCCATTTGTTCTCTAGGCTTCCTCAACTTATTAATCTCATTCCAAAACTTTTCTTATTTTCAACAAAATTTGCTGATAACATCTCACCCACTCTCTCATCTGCTCTTTTTTTACATTGCTTCACCACTCTTTAACCTCTCTTTTTCTTCCATATACTCTTCCCTCCTTGCATCACTTCTACTTTGTAAAACCTCTCATATGCTAACTTTTCTCCCTTACTACTCTCTTTACATCATCATTCCACCAATCGCTCCTCTTCCCTCCCGCACCCACTCGCCTGTAACCACAAACTTCTGCTGAACACTCTAACACTACATTTTTAAATCTACCCCATACATTTTCGACCCCATTGCCTACACTCTCACTAGGGTGAGAGGTGAGTATTTATTGTAAAAAAAGTAAGGTGTGGTGGCTCCCAAACCATACCCTCACGAAATATATGACACCAAGAATGTAAACAAGCAGACAAATGCGTAAGGGGAGTGACTCAGTCAAACGCATATTAATACCTGTCCACTTTTCGTTAATGCAAGTACATTTGCATGAGTTGGTGAAGCATTTACGCCATAATACAATCACTTACATTGTGTACAAGTTTTGTCTTCATGTTAGTGTATACGAAAGGCATATGAAAAGAATAATTTTCTACAGTTACCTCCAGTAATACCATTGTGTATACATTTTCTCTGATGTTGGACTAGAGAAAACTTAATTCTTTCCTTCACTCCAACAAGCAGGCTGAGACTGTATCTCATATTTATGTCAAATTTCTTCTACTGTGGGTGTATGTATCATGTTTATATATACAGTGGAACCCCGAGTTTCGAACTTAATCTGTTCCAGGAGCTAGTTCTAAAGTCGAAATGTTCGAAAGTCGAAGCAATACAGTGGTACCTCGGTTTACGATTTTAATCCGTCAGAGAGGGCATATTTTAAGCCGAACATGTAAAACGAATCAATTTTCCCCATAAGAAATAATGGAAATAAATTTAATCCGTCCAAGACTTCCAAAAGTAGTTAAATAAAATATTTTTAGAACTTTTTGGGCATTAAATAATACACAATTTAATAAAGAATACATAAATATACATGCAAATATTGTACAATAACATGTCACTTACATTTATTGAAGAGTTGTTGATGTGTGGAGGACGGGAGGAGGGGAGAAGGTGGAGTAGTATGCAGTGTTTGGGAAAGGGGGAAACCTTCCATTAACACTGCAGGTACCAAGTCCTTTTCTGGGGTTACTGGCCTTTTCTTTGAATGCTACACTCCCTGCATGAATGCTACACTCCCTGTATGAATGCTACACTCCCTGCATGAATGCTACACTCCTGTATGAATGCTACACTCCCTGCATGAATGCTACACTCCCTGCATGAATGCTACACTCCCTGCATGAATGCTACACTCCCTGCATGCCTGCTACACTCCCTGCATCCTTGCTACACTCCCTGCATGCCCCTACACTCCCTGCATGCCTGCTACACTCCCTGCATCCTTGCTACACTCCCCGCATCCTTGCTACACTCCCTGCATCCCTGCTACACTCCCTGCATCCTTGCTACACTCCCTGCATCCCTGCTACACTCCCTGCATCCCTGCTACACTCCCTGCATCCTTGCTACACTCCCCGCATGCCTGCCACTCCCTGCATGCCTGCTACACTCCCTGCATCCTTGCTACACTCCCTGCATCCTTGCTACACTCCCTCATCCCTGCTACACTCCCTGCATCCTTTCTACACTCCCTGCATCCCTGCTACACTCCCTGCATCCTGCTACACTCCCTGCATCTTTCACTCCTGCATCCCTGTACACTCCCTGCATCCTTGCTACACTCCTGCATCCCTGCTACACTCCCTGCATCCCTGCACACTCCCTGCATCCTTGCACACTCCCTGCATGCCTGCTACACTCCCTGCATGCCTGCTACACTCCCTGCATCCTGCTACACTCCCTGCATCCTTGCTACACTCCCTGCATCCCTGCTACACTCCCTGCATCCTGCTACACTCCCTGCATCCCTGCTCACTCCCTGCATCCCTGCTACACTCCCTGCATCTTTGCTACACTCCCTGCATCCCTGCTACACTCCCTGCATCCTTGCTACACTCCCTGCATGCCTGCTACACTCCCTGCATGCCTGCTACCCCTGCATAAATGCTACACTCCCTGCATGAATGCTTCACTCCTGCACATTCTTTACCACAGGCTTGGCACTAGGAGCTTTCTTGGGGCCCATGGTGGCTTATTTAGCAGTTGTAAGCACTAAAAACAGTGGAATAATGACAAATACTGGTATGAATGCGTGGGTGTGGGTGGGTGGTCGCCCGCTTGTAAACAATAGCACTGACGCTCCTGAGTGCGCGTCAGCTGGGCGCCAAGGGACAGGTCCGGACGAATGCGGTAACCGAAGCAAACATCGTAAACCACAAACAAATTTCTTACGTTATAAATATCGGTTACCGAAAATAACGTAAGGTGATAACATCGTAAACCGAGGTACCACTGTATTTCCCATAAGAAATAATGGAAATACAATTAATCCGTTCCAGAAACCCAAAAATATTCACAAAAAATACATTTTTTAAAGAATAACTATAGTTTTACATACAGAAAACAATTATGCATATTATAGTTATTAGAAAATAAATACAAACATTTAAATACACATTTAAATAAGCACATAAAATAACATTTTTACTTACCTTTATTGAAGATTGTTGATGGCATCTGGAAGATAGGGAGGAGGAGTGAGGGAGGGAGGACTTAGTGTTTGGAAGGGAAATCCCCCTCCATAAGGA
The DNA here is from genome assembly GCA_009830355.1 of Cherax destructor. Lineage (NCBI taxonomy): Eukaryota > Metazoa > Arthropoda > Malacostraca > Decapoda > Parastacidae > Cherax > Cherax destructor. The sequence continues at coordinate 20,720 of WNWK01027274.1, forward strand.
CTTCAGGTAACAAGTCCCTCTCTGGGGTTACTTCCCTTCTTTGTCTTTTAATGTCACTAGGACCAGCTTGAGAGTCACTGGACCCCTGTCTCGAAAAATAACTCAAGAGTCCTCTGTTTCTGGCGTCTTTTTAAGATGTCCCTAAAATGGTACAGTGTTTTGTCACTGAACATGTTGCAAATATGGCTTGTTTCAGCTTGCTCAGGGTGGTATTTTTCAGCAAATGCCTGCACCTTGTACCACATTGCACAAATTTCCTTAATCTCTGAAGAAGGCACCTCATCCACTCCCTCTTCCTCCTCCTGTGAAGCAAGTGCCTGAACTCTGGTCTGATGCTGTTCCAGTTCCAGCTCTTGCAGCTCTTCAGTGGTTAGCTCTTCATTATGGTCCTCCACCAGCTCTTCCACATCCTTGCCACTCACCTCCAACCCCAGGGACTTGCCCAATGCCACAATACCTTCCACAACAGGCTCAGGGTTGGCAGGGTCAGCCTCAAACCCTTCAAAATCCCTCTGTTGGACACAGTCTGGCCACAATTGTCTCCAAGCAGAGTTCAAAGTCCTGGAAGTCACTCCCTTCCAAGCCTTACCTATAAGGCCTATGCAGTTGTAGATATTGAAGTGATTCTTCCAGAACTCTCTTAGGGTCAATTCAGTGTCTGAGGTCACTTCAAAGCACTTTTGAAACAGTGCTTTTGTGTAGAGTTTTTTGAAGTTAGAAATGACCTGCTTGTCCATGGACTGGAGGAGAGAATGGTGTTAGGAGGCAAAAACTTCACTTTTATAAAACTGAAGTCGTTACACAGTAGGTCTTCCAAGTTTGGAGGATGTGCAGGAGCATTGTCCAGTAACAAGAGGCACTTGGGGTCCAATTTATTTTCCAGGAGGTATTTTCTCACACTGGGGCCAAACTCTTCATGGATCCACTCTTTGAAAATTTGCCTTGTGACCCATGCATTAGTATTAGCTTTCCACAAGATACACAATCTATTCTTGACGACATTGTTTCTTGAACACACTGGGATTTTCTGAGGGATACATGAGTAAAGGCTTCACTTTAAAATCCCCACTAGTATTAGAACAAAACAAGAGAGTTAGCCTGTCTTTCATAGGCTTGTGTCCTGGCAGTGTCTTTTCCTCCTGAGTAATGTAGGTCCTGTTGGGCATTTTCTTCCAAAACAGACCTGTTTCGTCACAATTGAACACTTGTTGGGGTTTCAAATTTTCAGTCTTTATGTAGTTCTGAAACTCATTATGAATTTTTCAGCTGCACATTTGTCTGAACTGGCAGCCTCACCATGCCTTACCACATTGTGTATGCCACTACACTTCTTAAATCTGTCAAACCAGCCTCTGCAATCAACACTGGTTCCAGGCATTTTCTTTACAAGATCGGCATGCAACTTCCTTGCCTTTTCACAAATGATTGTCTCCGACACACTATAACCCGCTAACTCTTTATCCTTGATCCACACCCGCAACAATTTCTCAACATTGTCGACTATTTGTGGTTATTTTTGGTTAGCATATCAACACCTTTCGCAACATCAGCTTCCTTGATTTGTTCTTTCTTTGCCAGGATAGAAGTTGACTTGTTTTTGCCATATAGTATCCTGGCAAGCTCGGCAATTCGCACACCACTCTCGTATTTTTGTATTATTTCCTTCTTCATGTCTGTGGTGTTTCTTACTTTCTTTACCAGAGGGGTACCACTAGGAACTTTATTTGGACCCATGGTAGCTTATTCACAGTCGCACTTAATGAAAAACTCCAATTAATTGTGAAATGTTTGGAAGAGCACGCAGGGTAATGTTCACTGGAGGATAAACAAAGCTAGACTGATTCATGACGCCTGCGCAGGCAGGTGCGCAGGCACCTGGGCGGACAGGTCTGGTACGCGCGCGTTCAAAACACGGGACATGTTTGATAGTGGGGACAAAATTTGTTCGAAAAAAGCGTTCGAAACTTGATTCGTTTGATTGACGAGGCATTCGAAACTCGGGGTTTCAATGTATGTAGTATGTTTCTTGTATAATTTTGAAGAAAGATATCATAAATGGATTAATGAAAATGTCTATATTAATGTAATATACGACATTTAATATACCCCAGAGCGATTATTATTATGTATCAGTATTATCATCATTATTATTAATATGGTGTCTTCAACACTGAGTGCTGTATGACCCCTGTGGTTTAGCGCTTCTTTTGATTATAATAATAATAATCAACACTGAGTGAGACATTCTTAGTAATTTTAATGTGTACCTGCACACCAGCACAGTGTATAAGTTTATTTAGGTACACATATGTACATGTAAATTCTTCTTTTTTCAACGCACCGGCTGTATCCCACCGAGGCGGGGTGGCCCAAAAGGAAAAACGAAAGTTTCTCCTTTTAAATATGGTAATATATACAGAAAGGGTTACTAGCTCCTTGCTCCCGGCATTTTAGTCGCCTCTTATGACATGCACGGCTCACGGAGGAAGAATTCTGTTTCACTTTCCCATGGAGATAAGAGGAAATAAACAAGAACAAGTACTAGTAAGAAAATAGAAGAAAACCCAGAGGGGTGTATATATATATGCTTGTACTTGCATGTGTAGTGTGACCTAAGTGTAAGCAGAAGTAGTAAGATGTACCTGAAACCTTGCATGTGTATGAGACAGAAAAAAGAAACTAGCAATCTTAACATTATGTAAAACATTTACAGGCTTCCGTTTTACACTCACTTGGCAGGACGGTAGTACCTCCCTGGGTGGTTGCTGTCTACCAACCTACTACCTAGGATAAGTATAATTATCAGAGTACATATGTTTAGAAAATACACAATAACTTTAACCCTTTCAGGGTCCAGAGGCCAAATCTCAGAGTGACAGCCTGGGTCCAAGAATTTTCAAAAAACATTTTTGTTATTTTTTCTTATGAAATGGTAGAGAATCTTTTTCTGAAGGTAATAAAACAAAAAATATGAAATTTGATGGAAAATTGACGAAATTATGCTCTTGTGAATTTTGATGCGTCGGCGATATTTATGCATTGGCGATTTTGCCGACTAAACAAACTAAACTAAACTAAACTAACTAAACTAACATTTCCTCTGTTCATTAGTTACATTTTCAGGCTTTACAAATGAATTCCATTTTGATTTTTTATTCACATCAAAAAATGGAAGATTTACTTTTATGCAGTATTGTAATACAGTAATTGTATAAATAATATCACCACATTTTGAACGTATATTACACCCACCAGCTGACGCGTATTAGATGCGTGATGTCGTTTGTTTACTCTTGAACTTCAGCAAAATTTTAACATTTCCGCTACTTTGAGCTTAGTTTCAAGCCATTTTCAGTGCTAAAATCAATCAAAATTGTCTCTGTTTTGTAATATATCTTCCATTCTATCAAATGAGACCAAAAAATCGCAAATACAACTATAAAAAAAACATACAATTTTTTTTTTTTCTCATTATGCACTGTGTGCTGCAGGATTTGTTTTATGTGGTGCACACTTACCACATAGATGTATTCTCTCATATCTAAGCCCAAATTTACCACTCACAGCTTATCTGAGTGAGCTGAGCTCATGGCGTAGATCTACGGTTTGGACCCTGGCTTCAAAGCTGTAGATCTACATGACGGACCCTGAAAGGGTTAAAACGATTGAAATTTTGGAAAGTTTCCAGACATAATGGAGAGACACGGATCTCATGGAGAATGTAAACAGAGTGGCGTGCAGAGACCGAATAAGCGAGTCAAGTGGGGGGAGGGGACCATATAATGAGCTTTGGTCATAATTTGAAATATCAGTATTAGCGAAACCCCATAAAGCGGGGCCCTGCTATACTATATGTTCTTAAGGAAATATCACATGACATCCATCTCCAGTATGAACAATATCCAGTCTGCTATGAGTTTGGATGTGCTGAAACTGCTGGACTTCTGAGGGATGGTGTTAGTGACAACACATCAAGCAGCATCCAAACACTTTCATTTGCATAAATCATCTTTGTGAATGACTAACTAGGCCTTATTCTTCATGAGGTGTCCAACATCTTTCCTGTATTGGACAGGTGTTGCTATGGTCATCACTGCTTGAGGCATACTTGTGTTCATAGATTTTAAGCTCCAAAGCTCTTTCTGTTTCCTCTACATAATTTTCTCATCCCTGCGCTAGCCATAGAGACGTTCTTGGTCTTCTGCACTAAGTTCTTAATGGAAGTCGAGGAGTTACTGGCTATTTAAAAAAAAAAAAAAACCCTGACTCCTGTTAGTCTTAGGACTGAAGAAACCACTCATGGTGAAAGTTCCCTATAATGACTGTCCTGAATTGTGGGACTGTGCATAAATCTCTTACCTCATACTGCTGCTATCACCATACCATATACTTTCATGGTTTCTGATGGATGCAAAATTATTTTGCAGCTCACTGGTCAACAACAACAACAAAAATTTCATTTCCAAAAATATTTGAAAGCATTTAGGGTATTTTGGGGTTGCTGAATTTGAAAATGGCAGTAGGTTTTTCAAATTGGCTCTAGTTTGTGAAATATTGCATACCTACCCTCAGTTAACAGGGAACTTAGCTATAACACATGTACAGTGGACCCCCAACTAACGAGCAAAATTAATTCCAGAAGCCTGCTCAAGTGCCATTACCGAACGAATTTACTCCCTTAAGAAATAATGTCAAATAGGTTAGTCCATTTCAGACCCCAAAAATACACTTACAAAAGCACTTACAATATTATACTTACATAATTGTACGATTTCCGGGTGCTCGTTAGTCGGGGGTCCACTGTATATATATACAGTGGTACCTCGGTTAACGATGGTCCCCAAACTCACCCTTTTATGTAAGTTTATTTTTTTAAATGCTTTTGTAAGTGTATTTTTGGGGGGTCTAAAGGGACTAGTCTATTTTACATTATTCCTAATGGGGATAAATTTGTTTGGTAATGGCACTTGAACAGCATTCTGGAATGAAAAAATATCGTTAACCGAGGTACCACTGTATATGTAGTGACAATTTGTATATACAGATACCTTTAACCCTTTCAGGGTTGAGACCCCTGCTCTCAAATGCTCTCAGGGTCGAGGAATTTAAAAAAAAAATTATCATGAAATGATAGAAAATCTTTTTCCGAAGGTAATGAAACCCAAAGTACGAAATTTGATTGAAAACTTATGGAATCATGCTCTTGCAAAGTTACTGGTCTTGGCGATGTTTCTGCATCAGCGATTTCACATACTTTGCACCCTATTTTTGGCCACTTCCATTATTACAGTCCACCAAACTCATAGCTATTTCACTAGTATTCTTTCTATTTTATTGATTGAGTACAAGAAGCCACCCATTTACCTATATCAACTACCTAATAAAGTGATCAGAAATCAGTAATTTGTCCAATTTCACACAAATTTCAAGAAATGCCAATTTCAAAGTAGGGTGCAGAATTAACAATGCAGACATTCCTGGCACTAAAATAACATTTTCTCTGTTCATTAGTCACGTCTCCAGATCCCTCTTATATTACACTTGCTTTCCATTTTGAATTTTTATTCACACAAAAAAATAGAAGATTTACTATTATGCAGACTACTGCACTATTGTAATAATTACATAAATGTCAGCTCATTTGTGAACACGTATTTGACTGGCCAGTTGGACACGTATTGGACGAGTGACGCCATTTGTGTACTCTGAATATCGGGAAAATCTAATTTCCATGAGAGCTCAATTTCAAGCTACTT
>WNWK01027275.1:0-26473 GCA_009830355.1 Cherax destructor
CAGTGAAGGAAGGGTGTGACACCCTATCAGTCTCACCAACAACTACAGTAACTACCACAGTACTGTAGTTACTGGTAGTGGTGTGTCAGTGAAGGAAGGGTGTGACACACTATCAGTCTCACCAACAACTACAGTAACTACCACAGTACTGTAGTTACTGGTAGTGGTGTGTCAGTGAAGGAAGGGTGTGACACCCTATCAGTCTCACCAACACACTCTAAGAATTCATTCTCTTCATTATAAAGATTACCTCATTGTAACGTCTGTTATAGGTGTGGGCGTCTTGTGGTATTGTGGTATTGTGGGCGTGTTTGGTGGGTGGTGTGGGCGTGCATTGTGCGTGTTGTGGTATTGTGGGCGTGTTTGGTGGGTGGTGTGGGCGTCTTGTGGTATTGTGGTATTGTGGGCGTGTTTGGTGGGTGGTGTGGGCGTGCATTGTGCGTGTTGTGGTATTGTGGGCGTGTTTGGTGGGTGGTGTGGGCGTCTTGTGGTATTGTGGTATTGTGGGCGTGTTTGGTGGGTGGTGTGGGCGTGCATTGTGCGTGTTGTGGTATTGTGGGCGTGTTTGGTGGGTGGTGTGGGGGTGCATTGTGCGTGTTGTGGTATTGTGGGCGTGTTTGGTGGGTGGTGTGGGCGTGCATTGTGCGTGTTGTGGTATTATGGGCGTGTTTGGTGGGTGGTGTGGGCGTCTTGTGGTATTGTGGTATTGTGGGCGTGTTTGGTGGGTGGTGTGGGCGTGCATTGTGCGTGTTGTGGTATTGTGGGCGTGTTTGGTGGGTGGTGTGGGCGTGCATTGTGCGTGTTGTGGTGTTATTGTCAGATATTTTCATAGAGTAAATATGTATGTTATGGACTCAGCCTTGTTCCTAATAACCGAGCCCACTCTACCAGCCCGAGGCTGAGTAACTGACCTCCTTATCTCCCATCATCCTTATCTCCCATCATACTTATCTCCCATCATCCTTATCTCCCATCATCCTTATCTCCCATCATCCTTATCTCCCATCATCCTTATCTCCCATCATCCTTATCTCCCATCATCCTTATCTCCCATCATCCTTATCTCCCATCATCCTTATCTCCCATCATCCTTATCTCCCATCATCCTTATCTCCATCATCCTTATCTCCCATAATCCTTATCTCCCATCATCCTTATCTCCCATCATCCTTATCTCCCATCATCCTTATCTCCCATCATCCTTATCTCCCATCATCCTTATCTCCCATCATCCTTATCTCCCATCATCCTTATATCCATCATCCTTATCTCCCATCATCCATATCTCCCATCATCCTTATCTCCCATCATCCTTATCTCCCATCATCCTTATCTCCATCATCCTTATCTCCCATCATCCTTATCTCCCATCATCCTTATCTCCATCATCCTTATCTCCCATCATCCTTATCTCCCATCATCCTTATCTCCCATCATCCTTATCTCCCATCATCCTTATCTCCCATCATCCTTATCTCCATCATCCTTATCTCCCATCATCCTTATCTCCCATCATCCTTATCTCCCATCATCTCTGTTTTGGACCAATGAAGCCACTGGTGGGAGGTCTCAATACAGATTCCTAGGTGTTGTACATGTGTTTTTAAAACACCTAGGTGTTGCACATGTGTTATTGAAGACACCTACGTGTTGCACATGTGTTTTTAAAACACCTAGGTGTTGCACATGTGTTATTGAAGACACCTACGTGTTGCACATGTGTTTTTAAAACACCTAGGTGTTGCACATTTGTTATTGAAGACACCTACGTGTTGCACATGTGTTTTATCCAGCTTGCCACTAGGTGCATAGAGTTGATAGACTTACCACGGTCCGGCTTGGAATTAAACCCACGGCAAGAGTCTTAAAAATCCTGGGTACATGAGCTAGGGCACAACACAGCCACGGTAGTGTGAGATTCATGTATAAAAACTTGCACTTGTGGTCACAGTTGTGGCCCATGCTAACCTTCATACAGTGTATAAATACACCTAGTTGTATGGATGTTATTAGAAACAACTGGTACAGTGGTTAGCGCACTGGCCTGACATGACATTAGCAATTGTTTTCAATTGGTTTGACCTCCTACGCGTTCCCTGGGTTGTTTTAAATCGTTGTGTTGTGATTTTTGTTAGTCGTGGTTGCTATTGTTCACTTATGAATTTAAATAATAATAAAGTAATAATAATAATGTTTATATCTACATGGTACAACTTATACAGACCATAGCTGACACCAATGACATACTATATAGAAAGTCCCTGGTTATGTAGAGCATTTCCCACAACTTAGGTTAATTTTGTACCCAGGATGCCACCCACACCAGTCACCTAACACCCAGGTTGAAGTGTTGTGGTGGTGTGTTGCTTCTGGTGTTTGCAGAAGTGTTGGTTGATGTGTGTTATTTGTGTTGCAGGTTCGACAGTTTCCGGTGCTGGGTCCAGGGCGTCACGTGACTCCAGAGTCTTAGTTAATAACCGCCTTAACACCGCAGGTACGTTACTGTCAGGTACTGACCATCTACTATCATGACTGAGGTACTGACCATCTACTATCATGACTGAGGTACTGACCACCTACTATCAAGACTGAGGTACTGACCACCTACTATCATGACTGAGGTACTGACCACCTACTATCATGACTGAGGTACTGACCACCTACTATCATGACTGAAGTACTGACCACCTACTATCATGACTGAGGTACTGACCACCTACTATCATGACTGAGGTACTGACCACCTACTATCATGACTGAGGTACTGACCACCTACTATCATGACTGAGGTACTGACCACCTACTATCATGACTGAGGTACTGACCACCTACTATCATGACTGAAGTACTGACCACCTACTATCATGACTGAGGTACTCACCACCTACTATCATGACTGAGGTACTCACCACCTACTATCATGACTGAGGTACTGACCACCTACTATCATGACTGAGATACTGACCACCTACTATCATGACTGAGGGACTGACCACCTACTATCATGACTGAGGTACTGACCACCTACTATCATGACTGAGATACTGACCACCTACTATCATGACTGAGGGACTGACCACCTACTATCATGACTGAGGTACTGACCACCTACTATCATGACTGAGGTACTGACCACCTACTATCATGACTGAGGTACTGACCACCTACTATCATGACTGAGATACTGACCACCTACTATCATGACTGAGGGACTGACCACCTACTATCATGACTGAGGTACTGACCACCTACTATCATGACTGAGGTACTGACCACCTACTATCATGACTGAGGTACTGACCACCTACTATCATGACTGAGGTACTGACCACCTACTATCATGACTGAGGTACTGACCACCTACTATCATGACTGAGGGACTCACCACCTACTATCATGACTGAGGTACTGACCACCTACTATCATGACTGAGGTACTGACCACCTACTATCATGACTGAGTTAACTAAGTAAGTTTATTCAGGTATACACAAATACAGTTACATACATTATCATACATAGCAACATATGTGTAGAAAACCTAGGATAACCCAAAAAGTCAGAGTGACTTATTTCCATTGGGGTCCTTTTAATACCTTAATATTATACATTGTAGGATATATATGTTATTATATTATAAAGGATATATGTATACTAGGAATAAGGTAAAAAGAGTTATTTACATATACATGTGTGTTAGCTAAAAAAATAAAAAATCATTAAGATAAGATTTCTTCGGATTTTTAATCCCGGAAGGTTAGCCACCCAGGATAACCCAAGAAAGTCAGTGCGTCATCGAGGACTGTCTGTCTTATTTCCATTGGGGTCCTTAATCTTGTCCCCCAGGATGCGACTCACACCAGTCTACTAACTCCCAGGTACCTCCTTTCTTCTAGGTGAACAGGACAACAGGTGTAAGGAAACACGTCGAAATGTTTCTACCCCGCCGGGAATCGAACCCGGGCACTCCGTGTGTGAAGCGAGAGCTTTGCCAGCCAGGCCACGGGTCACCCTTTCTGTCCCTACATTCATTAGGTACCTTTTGGCTGTCTTCTTGAACTGGCTGATGCTATGACTGGCTTTGACATGTGCAGGCAGTCTGTTCCATTCCTTTATTGGTGTACAATAAAAGGTGTTTGAAGCCTGGCCACTGACTGTGGGAACTACAAAGTTGTGCTCTCTCCCCCTAGTACTAAGACTGCTTTGGTTCCCAGCCTTGACAAAATTGACAGCAAGATATTCTGGACACTGTTTGTGAGCAATTTTATAAACTTGATTTAACTTAAGTTGTTTTACTCTGTCTTCAATATTCAGCATATCCAATTGTTGTACTGACTACCTACTATCGTGACTGAGGTACTGACCACCTACTATCATGACTATGGGACTGACCACCTACTATCGTTACTGAGGTACTGACCACCTACTATTGTGACTAAGGTACTGACCACCTACTATCATGACTATGGGACTGACCACCTACTATCGTGACTGAGGGACTGACCACCTACTATCATGACTGAGGTACTGACCACCTACTATCATGACTATGGGACTGACCACCTACTATCATGACTATGGGACTGACCACCTCAAGTCACCCCAGCACATCAGTCTTACACAGTATTTAATTAAATTCCTGCTATCTGTTAATGTACACTATTATGACTAATATTACCGTTGTTCCTGTTCCAGCAGGCGAGAAAAAACGGTCCGAGGCTTCCGTTGGCGTTAGACATCCCCGTTTAGACAACGTAAAATCTACTATCCCCAAGCCAGGCCGGCTTCCTCCCAGAACACTAACAGGTAAGCCATCTCCCCTGGGTTACCTGGCTTACTGCTAACCCACACTGATTGATATACTCTATATTTCTCTCTATATATCCAATGTATATATAATATATATGTATACTCTGAACGGTATGTGCCTCTGTGTATATACAGTGGTTAGAAAGATGGGTGTGAATATTACCTAAAATACTCAAGTTTACCCTTAATGTGGAAAATACGCAAGTTTACCCTTAACGTCTCGTTTTCTTTGATGAAGGTAAACAATGCATGAAAGAAAACGAACACAATTTAGGACTAACTTAAGAATTGTTTGCTCATATTTTTTTTTCTTGTACGCAGTAAGTAAGTAAGTAAGTTTATTCAGTTATACACAAATACAGTTACATAGATTATCATACATAGCAACATATGTGTAGAAAACCCAGGATAACCCAAAAAAGTCAGACAGAGTGACCTATTTCCATTGGGGTCCATTTAATACCTTAATAATATTATACACTGTAGTAGATACTAGTTATTATAATATAATTAAAAGGAATAAGGTAAAAAGAGTTATTTACATGTACATGTATGTTAGCTAAAAAAATAAAAAATCATTTTCCTCCCTTTCTGTCGCTACATTCATTAGGTACCTTTTGGCTGTCTTCTTGAACTGGCTCATGCTATGACTGGCTTTGACATGTGCAGGCAGTCTGTTCCATTCCTTTATTGGTGTACAATAAAAGGTGTTTGAAGCCTGTGCACTGACTGTGGGTACTACAAAGTTGTGCTCTCTCCCCCTAGTACTATGACTGCTTTGGTTCTCAGCCTTGACAAAATTGGCAGCAAGATATTCTGGACACTGTTTGTGAGCAATTTTATAAACTTGATTCAACTTAAGTTGTTTTACTCTGTCTTCAATATTCAGCATATCTAATTGTTGTAATTCATCCTGGCCTACATGGTCTCTTGGTCCCAGGTCCAGGATGAATCTTACAATTTTGTTCTGGGTGATTTGCAGCTTATCTTTCAGTTTTTTTGTCAAGGCAGAGTACCATGAAGAGCAAGCGTAGTCCATATGACATGGTATAAGGGCTAGACATAGGGTCCTGCGAGCCTCAGTAGGTAGACACTGTGCTTGTCTGTAGAGGAACTTCAGTTCCTCCGTAAGCCATGCGTGTCGTATGAGGCGACTAAAATGCCGGGAGCAATGGGCTAGTAACCCCTTCTCCTGTACACATTTACTGAAAAAGAGAAGAAGAAAAACTTTATAAAACAGGGATGTTTGAATGTGCGTGGATGTAGTGCGGATGATAAGAAAGAGATGATTGCTGATGTTATGAATGAAAAGAAGTTGGATGTCCTGACCCTAAGCGAAACAAAGCTGAAGGGGGTAGGCGAGTTTCAGTGGGGAGAAATAAATGGGATTAAGTCAGGAGTATCTGAGAGAGTTAGAGCTAAGGAAGGGGTAGCAATATTGTTGAAGGACCAGTTATGGAAGGAGAAGAGGGAATATAAATGTGTAAATTCAAGGATTATGTGGATTAAAATAAGGGTCGGATGCGAAAAGTGGGTCATAATAAGCGTGTATGCACCTGGAGAAGAGAGGAGTGTAGAGGAGAGAGAGAGATTTTGGGAGATGTTAAGCGAATGTATAGGAACTTTTGAACCAAATGAGAGAGTAATTGTGGTAGGGGACCTAAATGCTAAAGTGGGAGAAACATGCAGAGAGGGTGTAGTAGGTAAGTTTGGGGTGCCAGGTGTAAATGATAATGGGAGCCCTTTGATTGAACTTTGTATAGAAAGGGGTTTAGTTATAGGTAATACATATTTTAAGAAAAAGAGGATAAATAAGTACGTATACAAGATATGATGGAGGGCGTAATGACAGTAGTTTGTTGGACTATGTATTGGTAGATAAAAGACTGTTGAGTAGACTTCAGGATGTACATGTTTTTAGAGGGGCCACAGATATCTCAGATCACTTTTTAGTTATAGCTACAGTGGAAGTAAAAGGTACAAGGAAAATAGAAGCAGTAAGTAAGAGAGAGGTTAAGGTTTATAAACTAAAAGAGGAGGCAGTTAGGGTAAGATATAAATAACTATTGGAGGATAGATGGGCTAGTGAGAGTGTAGGCAATGGGGTCGAAGATGTATGGGGTAGATTTAAAAATGTAGTGTTAGAGTGTTCAGCAGAAGTTTGTGGTTACAGGCGAGTGGGTGCGGAGGAAGAAGAGCGGTGGTGGAATGATGATGTAAAGAGAGTTGTAAGGGAGAAAAAGTTAGCATATGAAAGGTTTTTACAAAGTAGAAGTGATGCAAGGAAGGAAGAGTATATGGAGAGAAAAAGAGAGGTTAAGAGAGTGGTGAAGCAATGTAAAAAGAGAGCAAATGGGAGAGTGGGTGAGATGTTATCAACAAATTTTGTTGAAAATAAGAAAAAGTTTTGGAATGAGATTAATAAGTTGAGGAAGCCTAGGAACAAATGGATTTGACAGTTAAAAATAGGAGAGGAAGTTATTAAATGGAGAGTTAGAGGTATCGGGAAGATGGAGGGAATATTTTGAGGAGTTGTTAAATGTTGATGAAGACAGGAAGCTGTGATTTCGTGTATAGGGCAGGAGGAATAACATCTTGTAGGAGTATGGAAGAGCCAGTTGTGAGTGTGGGGAAGTTCGTGAGGCAGTGGGTAGAATGAAAGGGGTAAGGCAGCTGGGATTGATGGGATAAAGATAGAAATGTTAAAAGCAGGTGGGGATATAATTTTGGAGTGGTTGGTGCTATTATTTAATAAATGTATGGAAGAGGGTAAGGTACCTAGGGATTGGCAGAGAGCGCGTATTGTTCCTTTGTATAAAGGCAAAGGGGACAAAAGATAATGCAAAAATTATAGGGGGATAAGTCTGTTGAGTGTACCTGGTAAAGTGTATGGTAGAGTTATTATTGAAAGAATTAAGAGTAAGACAGAAAGCAGGATAGCAGATGAACAAGGGGGCTTTAGGAAAGGTAGGGGGTGTGTAGACCAAGTGTTTACAGTGAAACATATAGGTGAACAGTATTTGGATAAGGGTAAAGAGGTTTTTGTGGCATTTATGGATTTGGAAAAGGCGTATGATAGAGTGGATAGGGGGGCAATGTGGCAGATGTTGCAGGTGTATGGAATAGGAGGTAGGTTACTGAAAGCAGTGAAGAGTTTTTATGAGGATAGTGAGGGTCAAGTTAGTGTGTAGGAGGGAAGGGGACTATTTCCCAGTAAAAGTGGGCCTTAGACAAGGGTGTGTGATGTCACTGTGGTTGTTCAATATATTTATAGATGGGGTTGTAAGAGAAGTGAATGCGAGGGTCTTGGCAAGAGGTGTGGGGTTAAAAGATAAAGAATCAAATACAAAGTGGGAGTTCTCACAGTTGCTTTTTGCTGATGACACTGTGCTTTTGGGAGATTCTGAAGAGAAGTTGCAGAGGTTGGTAGATGAATTTGGTAGGGTGTGTAAAAGAAGAAAATTGAAAGTGAATATAGGAAAGAGTAAGGTGATGAGGATAACAAAAAAATTGGGTGACGAAAGATTGGATATCAGATTGGAGGGAGAGAGTATGGAGGAGGTGAATGTATTCAGATATTTGGGAGTGGACATGTCAGCAGATGGGTCTATGAAGGATGAGGTGAATCATAGAATTGATGAGGGGAAAAGGGTGAGTGGAGCACTTCGGAGTCTGTTGAGACAAAGAACTTTGTCCATGTATGAGAGTATAGTTATACCAACACTCTTACATGGGTGTGAAGCATGGGTGATGAATGTTGCAACAAGGAGAAGGCTGGAGGCAGTGGAGATGTCATGTCTGAGGTCAATGTGTGGTGTGAATATAATGCAGAGAATTCGGAGTTTGGAAATTAGGAGGAGGTGTGGGATTACCAAAACTATTATCCAGAGAGCTGAGGAGGGGTTGTTGAGGTGGTTCGGACATGTAGAGAGAATGGAACGAGACAGAATGACTTCGAGTGTATAAATCTGTAGTGGAGGGAAGGCGGGGTAGGGGTCGGCCTAGGAAAGGTTGGAGGGAGGGGGTAAAGGAGGTTTTGTGTGCGAGGGGCTTGGACTTCCAGTAAGCATGTGTGAGCGTATTTGATAGGAGTGAATGGAGACAAATGGTTTTTAATACTTGACGTGCTGTTGGAGTGTGAGCAAAGTAACATTTATGAAGGGATTCAGGGAAACCGGCAGGCCGGACTTGAGTCTTGGAGATGGGAAGTACAGTGCCGGCACTCTGAAGGAGGGGTGTTAATGTTGCAGTTTTATAACTGTAGTGTAAAGCACCCCTCTGGCAAGACAGTGATGGAGTGAATGATGATGAAAGTTCTTCTTTTTCGGGCCACCCTGCCTTGGTGGCCATCCTGCCTTGGTGGCCACCCTGCCTTAGTGGCCATCCTGCCTTGGTGGGAATCTGCCGATGTGTTAATAAAAAAAATCATATCTCTTGTTTTTATCTCTCCAGAAAGAGAGGTTCAGTTCCTATGAGTTCTCACAGTGCCACAGTGCTGGCACTAGTTTCCTTGCAAATCTTTGTACCTTTTGCAGTTTCTTAACTTGCTGACCTGGTGTGGGCTCCATGCTGGTGCTACGTACTCAAGGATTGTCTTAACATTGCTGTGCTGAAGCTGTGTGTGTTTTTCTGGTGATGTTTGGTGTGTGTGTATGTGGTTGCAGGGGTCGAGTCACAGCTCCTGGCTCCGCCTCTTCACTGGTGGCTACTAGGTCCACTCCCTGCTCCATGAGCTTTATCATGCCTCTTCTTAAAGCTATGTATGGATCCTGCCTCCACTACATCACTCTCCAGATTGTTCCACTTCCTGACAACTCTGTGGCTGAAGAATTACTTCCTGACATCCCTGTGTGTGTGAGGGTCACTGCCTCCACATAAGGAGGTGCGGAAGATCAACAGCAGTGAAAGTCTTGGTACTGTCTGGCAGTGTCTAGTGGCACTGTCCCCTTCAAGGGAAGTACCTTGATGCTGGCCAAGGGGATCTTAATACGGGGAATTGGAGCTACTCCTTCCCTCTGCTGAAACCTGATTTACCTCCCATTCCCCCTAGGAGCTGTATGGCCCCTACGGGTTTACCTCTCCCCATACCTGGAGTGTACCTGGAGTATACCTGTAGTATACTTGGAGGTTGTTCCGGGGGTCAAGGCCCCTGCGGGCCGGTCCATGACCAGGCCTGGTGGTGGATCAGGACATGATCAACCAGGTTGTTACTGCTGGCTGCACGCAAACCAGTGTAGGAACCACAGCCTGGTTGGTCAGGTACTGTGTGTCTGTCCAGCTCCCTCGTGATGACAACCAGGGGTCTTGAAGACAACCAGGGGTCTTGAAGACAACCAGGGGTCTTGAAGACATCCAGGGGTCTTGAAGACAACCAGGGGTCTTGAAGACAACCAGGGGTCTTGAAGACAACAAGGGGTCTTGAAGACAACCAGGGGTCTTGAAGACATCCAGGGGTCTTGAAGACAACCAGGGGTCTTGAAGACAACCAGGGTCTTGAAGACATCCAGGGTCTTGAAGACAACCAGGGGTCTTGAAGACAACCAGGGGTCTTGAAAACAACCAGGGGTCTTGAAGACAACCAGGGGTCTTGAAGACAACCAGGGGTCTTGAAGACAACCATGGGTCTTGAAGACATCCAAGGGTCTTGAAGACAACCAGGGGTCTTGAAGACAACCAGGGGTCTTGAAGACAACCAGGGGTCTTGAAGATATCCAGGGGTCTTGAAGACATCCAGGGGTCTTGAAGACAACCAGGGGTCTTGAAGACATCCAGGGGTCTTGAAGACAACCAGGGGTCTTGAAGACAACCAGGGGTCTTGAAGACAACCAGGGGTCTTGAAGACAACCAGGGTCTTGAAGACATCCAGGGGTCTTGAAGACAACCAGGGGTCTTGAAGACATCCAGGGGTCTTGAAGACAACCAGGGGTCTTGAAGACAACCAGGGGTCTTGAAGACATCCAGGGGTCTTGAAGACAACCAGGGGTCTTGAAGACAACCAGGGGTCTTGAAGACATCCAGGGGTCTTGAAGACATCCAGGGGTCTTGAAGACAACCAGGGGTCTTGAAGACAACCAGGGGTCTTGAAGACAACCAGGGGTCTTGAAGACAACCAGGGGTCTTGAAGACAGCTTAGGGTCTGTTGGTAATCCAGTTATGTATGCTGGGAGGCATTATTCGTGTGCAAATTTGGTACTAATCCCTCTAGGATTTTCCAAGTGTATATTATCATGTATCTTTCTCACCTGCATTCCAGGGAATACAAATCAAGGGACTTCAACCATTCCCAGTAATTTAGGTGCTTTATCGTATTTATGTGTTCCATGAAAGTTCTCAGTACATTATCCAGGTCAGCAGTGTTGCCTGTCTTGAAGGGGGCAGTTAGTGTACAGAATTATTCTAGCCTAGAGAGAACAAGTGATTTGAAGAGAATCATGCTGGGCTTGGCAGCCCTAGTTTTGTAGGTTCTCATTATCCATCCTATCATTTTCCTAGCAGATGTTGTAGATATACTGTGATCTTTGAAAGTGAGATCCTCTGACATTATCACTCCCAGGTCCTTCACATTAGTTTTTCGCTCTATTGTGTGTTAGAATTTATACTCCGATACAGTTTTAATTTCCTCGAGTTTTTCATAGCAGAGTAATTAACTTTTGTCTTCAGTGAACTTCATATTGTTTTCTGCGGCCATTGAAAGATTTGTTGATGTCCACTTGGAGTGTTGCAGTGTCTTGGATGGAGGTCACTGTCATGGCACTTCGGGTGTCATCTACATAGGAAGACCCTGTGCTGTGGCTTACATCTCTGTCAGATATGCCTATATAATAACAATAATATTAATCCTGGCTTGGGAAGCCAGGGTTAGTGAGGGAGAGTTGTGGGTTATTAAGAAGATTGTGGTAACTACCACCATCTGTGACCTTCCTGGGTGATAGCTACCACTATCTGTGACCTCCACGGGGTGGTGAGGGGCGGGTACGACCCTGGCACAAGGTCGTTAGAGGTCGTGGTGGTTGTTAGTGGGTACAGTGTTACTCCTGTTGTGAGCCTGGTGACTCCAGCACCACCTCCAGTACTCCAGAGCCTCCTCCAGTACTCCAGCACCACCTCCAGTACACCAACACCCTGTCCATTACTCCAGCACCCCCTCTAGCACATCAACACCTCCTCCTCCAGTACTCCAGCACCCCCTCCAACACCTTGGAGTGTGACCTACCTTCCTCTTACGAGTCTTAAGTAATACAGTGTCCAGTGAAGAGTTTCTTGTGTCTGTGAAGTTTGATCCAGTAGCCTGTTAGTGTTGGTACTGGGGATGGGCAGGATCTGTGAGGTGCAGCTGAGGTATGGCATCATACCTTGGCCAGTCATTACCCACGATAAACAAGGTGAGTTGACATTGATCAGGTGAACTGTTTGTGTTGGTAGGATGCAGCAACAGTAGTAGTAACGACAGCAACAACAGCAGCTCAACAGAGAGCAAAACCAAGTACAAAAGCGACGTCTCGCCTAGAATGACTTGCTTGGGCCACGGGGCGAGACATATATTCTCTAAGGTGGGTTCTCTTGGCTAGTTTCGCCCCAGAAACACTAGGAAGGAGAGCTAGTTAGTGCTAGACACCTGCTACTTTATTATACATCACCATGTAGGGCTTAGGTACTCCCTGACTCAACTACTGATGACTACATTGTTGAACCTGGGGTCTTGTTGAACCTGGGGTCTTGTTGAAATTGGGGTCTTGTTGAACCTGGGGGTCTTGAACCTGAGAGTCTTGTTGAATCTGGGGTCTTGAACCTGGGGGTCTTATTGAATCTGGGATCTTGAACCTGGGGATCTTGTTGAACCTGGGGTCTTGTTGAAGCTGGGAGGGAGGGAGGTAGACAGGAAGACAGGTGCAGAGGGAGGGAGGTAGACAGGAAGACAGGTGCAGAGGGAGGGAGGTAGACAGGAAGACAGGTACAGAGGGAGGGAGGTAGACAGGAAGACAGGTGCAGAGGGAGGGAGGTAGACAGGAAGACAGGTACAGAGGGAGGGAGGTAGACAGGAAGACAGGTACAGAGGGAGGGAGGTAGACAGGAAGACAGGTACAGAGGGAGGGAGGTAGACAGGAAGACAGGTGCAGAGGGAGGGAGGTAGACAGGAAGACAGGTACAGAGGGAGGGAGGTAGACAGGAAGACAGGTGCAGAGGGAGGGAGGTAGACAGGAAGACAGGTACAGAGGAAGGGAGGTAGACAGGAAGACAGGTGCAGAGGGAGGGAGGTAGACAGGAAGACAGGTACAGAGGGAGGGAGGTAGACAGGAAGACAGGTACAGAGGGAGGTAGGTAGACAGGAAGACAGGTGCAGAGGGAGGGAGGTAGACAGGAAGACAGGTACAGAGGGAGGGAGGTAGACAGGAAGACAGGTACAGAGGGAGGGAGGTAGACAGGAAGACAGGTACAGAGGGAGGGAGGTAGACAGGAAGACAGGTACAGAGGAAGGGAGGTAGACAGGAAGACAGGTGCAGAGGGAGGGAGGTAGACAGGAAGACAGGTACAGAGGGAGGGAGGTAGACAGGAAGACAGGTACAGAGGGAGGTAGGTAGACAGGAAGACAGGTGCAGAGGGAGGGAGGTAGACAGGAAGACAGGTACAGAGGGAGGGAGGTAGACAGGAAAAAGGTACAGAGGGAGGTAGGTAGACAGGAAGACAGGTACAGAGGGAGGTAGGTAGACAGGAAGACAGGTACAGAGGGAGGTAGGTAGACAGGAAGACAGGTGAAGAGGGAGTTAGGTAGACAGGAAGACAGGTACAGAGGGAGGTAGGTAGACAGGAAGACAGGTACAGATGGAGGTAGGTAGACAGGAAGACAGGTGCAGAGGGAGGTAGGTAGACAGGAAGACAGGTACAGAGGGAGGGAGGTAGACAGGAAGACAGGTGCAGAGGGAGGGAGGTAGACAGGAAGACAGGTGCAGAGGGAGGGAGGTAGACAGGAAGACAGGTGCAGAGGGAGGGAGGTAGACAGGAAGACAGGTGCAGAGGGAGGGAGGTAGACAGGAAGACAGGTGCAGAGGGAGGGAGGTAGACAGGAAGACAGGTACAGAGGGAGGAGGTAGACAGGAAGACAGGTGCAGAGGGGGAGGTAGACAGGAAGACAGGTACAGAGGGAGGTAGGTAGACAGGAAGACAGGTACAGAGGGAGGTAGGTATACAGGAAGACAGGTACAGAGGGAGGGAGGTAGACAGGTGCAGAGGGAGGGAGGTAGACAGGAAGACAAGTACAGAGGGAGGGAGGTAGACAGGAAGACAGGTACAGAGGTAGGGAGGTAGACAGGAAGACAGGTGCAGAGGGAGGGAGGTAGACAGGAAGACAGGTACAGAGGGAGGTAGGTAGACAGGAAGACAGGTACAGAGGGAGGGAGGTAGACAGGTGCAGAGGGAGGGAGGTAGACAGGAAGACAGGTGCAGAGGGAGGGAGGTAGACAGGTGCAGAGGGAGGGAGGTAGACAGGTGCAGAGGGAGGGAGGTAGACAGGAAGACAGGTACAGAGGGAGGTAGGTAGACAGGAAGACAGGTGCAGAGGGAGGGAGGTAGACAGGAAGACAGGTACAGAGGGAGGGAGGTAGACAGGAAGACAGGTACAGAGGGAGGGAGGTAGACATGAAGACAGGTACAGAGGGAGGGAGGTAGACAGGAAGACAGGTACAGAGGGAGGGAGGTAGACAGGAAGACAGGTGCAGAGGGAGGGAGGTAGACAGGAAGACAGGTGCAGAGGGAGGGAGGTAGACAGGAAGACAGGTACAGAGGGAGGGAGGTAGACAGGAAGACAGGTACAGAGGGAGGGAGGTAGACAGGAAGACAGGTGCAGAGGGAGGGAGGTAGACAGGAAGACAGGTGCAAAGAGAGGTAGGTAGACAGGAAGACAGGTGCAGAGGGAGGGAGGTAGACAGGAAGACAGGTACCACACACTGGTACAGGTCAGTGTAGCAGCTATGTACTCTACAGTGTTAGAGTACGTCACCAGTACTCCTTGACCCAGTACTACTCTCACTACCATAATCATCTGGCTTCTGTGTCGTGTGTACTCTCCTATTTGTGGTTGCAGGGGTCAAGTCACAGCTCCTGACTCCGCTTCTTCACTGGTGGCTACTAGGTCCACTCTCTCCCTGTTCCACAAGCTTTATCATACCTCTTCTTAAAACTATGTATGGATCCTGCCTCCACTACATCACTCTCCAGATTGGTCCACTTCCTGACAACTCTATGACTGAAGAAATACTTCCTAACATCCCTGTGACTCATCTGAGTCTTCAACTTTCATTTGTGACCCCTTGTTGCTGTGTCCCCTTGTTGCTGTGTCCCCTTGTTGCTGTGTCCCCTTGTTTCTGTGTCTCCTTGTTGCTGTGTCCCCTTGTTGCTGTGTCCCCTTGTTGCTGTGTCCCCTTGTTGCTGTGTCCCCTTGTTTCTGTGTCTCCTTGTTGCTGTGTCCCCTTGTTGCTGTGTTCCCTTGTTGCTGTGTCCCCTTGTTGCTGTGTCCCCTTGTTGCTGTGTCCCCTTGTTGTTGTGTCCCCTTGTTACTGTGTTCCCTTGTGTCCCCTTGTTGCTGTGTCCCATTGTTGTTGTGTCCCCTTGTTGCTGTGACCCCTTGTTTCTGTGTCTCCTTGTTGCTGTGTCCCCTTGTTGTTGTATCCCCTTGTTTCTGTGTCTCCTTGTTGCTGTGTCCTCTTGTTGCTGTGTTCCCTTGTTGCTGTGTCCCCTTGTTGCTGTGTCCCCTTGTTGCTGTGTCCCCTTGTTGCTGTGTCCCCTTGTTGCTGTGTCCCCATGTTGCTGTGACCCCTTGTTGTGTCCCCTTGTTGCTGTGTCCCCTTGTTGCTGTGTCCCCTTGTTTCTGTGTCTCCTTGTTGCTGTGTCCCCTTGTTGCTGTGTCCCCTTGTTGTTGTGTCCCCTTGTTGCTGTGTCCCCTTGTTGCTGTGTCCCCTTGTTGCTGTGTCCCCTTGTTGCTGTGTCCCCTTGTTGCTGTGTCCCCTTGTTGTTGTGTCCCCTTGTTGCTGTGTTCCCTTGTTGCTGTGTCCCCTTGTTGGTTTGTCCCCTTGTTGCTGTGTCCCCTTGTTGCTGTGTCCCCTTGTTGCTGTGTCCCCTTGTTGTTGTGTCCCCTTGTTGCTGTGTCCCCTTGTTGTGTCCCCTTGTTGCTGTGTCACCTTGTTGCTGTGTCACCTTGTTGTTGTGTCACCTTGTTGCTGTGTCACCTTGTTGCTGTGTCCCCTTGTTGTTGTGTCCCCTTGTTGCTGTGTCCCCTTGTTGTTGTGTCACCTTGTTGCTGTGTCACCTTGTTGCTGTGTCACCTTGTTGCTGTGTCACCTTGTTGCTGTGTCACCTTGTTGTTGTGTCACATCTCTGAAACTTTCTGTCACTATTCACCTTGTCAATTCCTCTCAGTCAGTATTATGTATGTCGTTATCATGTCCCCCCTCTTCTCGTAGGACATGTCCGTGTGTGTGTGTGTGTAGTGTGGCATTCAGGTTACCTGACAGGTGTGTGGTAGGCAGGTTACCTGACAGGTGTGTGGCAGGCAGGTTACCTGACAGGTGTGTGGCAGGCAGGTTACCTGACAGGTGTGTGGCAGGCAGGTTACCTGACAGGTGTGTGTTGGGTGTTGCTTCCTGTGTCTTGTGGTCTGGGAGGTCACTCAAGAGGCCGGATGTACCTCAGGGCACATGTTGAGGTCACAGGTGTGTGCCCTGCCCACCTTCCCATGCCAGTGACCTGTTGTCAGTGACAGGTGTTATCACTCAGGTGTTGTCACACAGGTGTAGTTACACAAGTGTTGTCAGTGACAGGTGTTATCACTCAGGTGTTGTCACACAGGTGTAGTTACACAAGTGTTGTCAGTGACAGGTGTTATTACTCATGTGTTGTCACACAGGTGTAGTTACACAAGTGTTGTCAGTGACAGGTGTTATCACTCAGGTGTAGTTACACACACAGGTGTAGTTACACATACAGGTGTAGTTACACATACAGGTGTTGTCTCACAGATGTTGTCATAGGTGTTGTCACACAGGTGTTGTCTCACAGGTGTTGTCACAGGTGTTGTCAACGACCAGCGAGCAATGTCTAGCAGACAAAACCTTGAAGACAGACATGACAGACATTGCCTACAGACATGTGTCTGCTCCAGGGTTCACCACACTAGCCACAATGACACTCTGCTCTTGTCACACTGCTGTCTGCTGCTACCCTGTCTACCTGTCATCTCCTCTACCTGTCTACCTGTCTTTAAAAATTGTTGAATAATTACAAGACTGTGGTTGTGTGAGTTGAACCTACCTAGCATTGTCCAGTAGACCTACTGTAGTGTTGTGTGTGAGTTGAACCTACCTAGCATGGTCCAGTAGACCTACTGTAGTGTTGTGTGAGAGTTGAACCTACCTAGCATGGTCCAGTAGACCTGCTGTAGTGTTGTGTGAGAGTTGAACCTACCTAGCATTGTCCAGTAGACCTACTGTAGTGTTGTGTGAGAGTTGAACCTACCTAGCATGGTCCAGTAGACCTGCTGTAGTGTTGTGTGAGAGTTGAACCTACCTAGCATGGTCCAGTAGACCTACTGTAGTGTTGTGTGAGAGTTGAACCTACCTAGCATGGTCCAGTAGACCTGCTGTAGTGTTGTGTGAGAGTTGAACCTACCTAGCATGGTCCAGTAGACCTACTGTAGTGTTGTGTGAGAGTTGAACCTACCTAGCATGGTCCAGTAGACCTGCTGTAGTGTTGTGTGAGTTGAACCTACCTAGCATGGTCCAGTAGACCTACTGTAGTGTTGTGTGTGAGTTGAACCTACCTAGCATGGTCCAGTAGACCTGATGTAGTGTTGTGTGAGAGTTGAACCTACCTAGCATGGTCCAGTAGACCTGCTGTAGTGTTGTGTGTGAGTTGAACCTACCTAGCATGGTCCAGTAGACCTGCTGTAGTGTTGTGTGAGAGTTGAACCTACCTAGCATGGTCCAGTAGACCTACTGTAGTGTTGTGTGAGAGTTGAACCTACCTAGCATGGTCCAGTAGACCTACTGTAGTGTTGTGTGAGAGTTGAACCTACCTAGCATGGTCCAGTAGACCTACTGTAGTGTTGTGTGTGAGTTGAACCTACCTAGCATGGTCCAGTAGACCTACTGTAGTGTTGTGTGAGAGTTGAACCTACCTAGCATGGTCCAGTAGACCTACTGTAGTGTTGTGTGTGAGTTGAACCTACCTAGCATGGTCCAGTAGACCTACTGTAGTGTTGTGTGTGAGTTTAACCTACCTAGCATGGTCCAGTAGACCTACTGTAGTGTTGTGTGAGAGTTGAACCTACCTAGCATGGTCCAGTAGACGTGCTGTAGTGTTGTGTGAGAGTTGAACCTACCTAGCATGGTCCAGTAGACCTACTGTAGTGTTGTGTGAGAGTTGAACCTACCTAGCATGGTCCAGTAGACCTGCTGTAGTGTTGTGTGTGAGTTGAACCTACCTAGCATGGTCCAGTAGACCTACTGTAGTGTTGTGTGAGAGTTGAACCTACCTAGCATGGTCTAGTAGACCTACTGTAGTGTTGTGTGAGAGTTGAACCTACCTAGCATGGTCTAGTAGACCTACTGTAGTGTTGTGTGAGAGTTGAACCTACCTAACATGGCTTGCTCTCACCACCACCTGGGCTGCAGAATTCTAGTCATTCAAGAAGGAGAAAGTTGTACTTACGTACCAGAGTGTGTGTACTCTGACCAAGCAGAGTGTGTGTACTCTGACCAAGCAGAGTGTGTGTACTCTGACCAAGCAGAGTGTGTGTACTCTGACCAAGCAGAGTGTGTGTACTCTGACCAAGCAGTGTGTGTACTCTGACCAAGCAGAGTGTGTGTACTCTGACCAAGCAGAGTGTGTGTACTCTGACCAAGCAGAGTGTGTGTACTCTGACCAAGCAGTGTGTGTACTCTGACCAAGCAGAGTGTGTGTACTCTGACCAAGCAGAGTGTGTGTACTCTGACCAAGCAGGTGTGTGTACTCTGACCAAGCAGAGTGTGTGTACTCTGACCAAGCAGAGTGTGTGTACTCTGACCAAGCAGAGTGTGTGTACTCTGACCAAGCAGAGTGTGTGTACTCTGACCAAGCAGAGTGTGTGTACTCTGACCAAGCAGAGTGTGTGTACTCTGACCAAGCAGAGTGTGTGTACTCTGACCAAGCAGAGTGTGTGTACTCTGACCAAGCAGAGTGTGTGTACTCTGACCAAGCAGAGTGTGTGTACTCTGACCAAGCAGAGTGTGTGTACTCTGACCAACCAGATTTAAATCTCATAATCCTTGGACTTGGGGTCAAAGACTTTTCTTTACAAGGTCCACAAGTGTGTGTGTGTACTCACCTAATTGTGGTTGCAGGGGTCGAGTCACAGCTCCTGGCTCCGCCTCTTCACTGATTGCTACTAGGTCCACTCTCTCCCTGCTCCATGAGCTTTATCATACCACTTCTTAAAGCTATGAATGGATCCTGTGTGTTGGTACTTCCAGCCAAGATGGTGGTACTTCCAGCCAAGATGGTGGTACTTCCTGCCAAGATGGTGGTACTTCCTGCCAAGATGGTGGTACTTCCTGCCAAAATGTTGGTACTTCCTTCCAAGATGGTGGTACTTCCTGCCAAGATGGCGGTACTTCTGCCAAAATGTTGGTACTTCCTTCCAAGATGGTGGTAATTCCTGCCAAGATGGCGGTAGTTTTTGCCAAGATGGTGGTACTTCCTGCCAAGATGGTGGTACTTCCTGCCAAGATGGTGGTACTTCCTGCCAAGATGGTGGTACTTCCTGCCAAGATGGTGGTACTTCCTGCCAAAATGTTGGTACTTCCTTCCAAGATGGTGGTACTTCCTGCCAAGATGGCGGTACTTCTGCCAAGATGGTGGTACTTCTGCCAAAATGTTGGTACTTCCAAGATTGTGGTAATTCCTGCCAAGATGGCGGTACTTCCTGCCAAAATGTTGGTACTTCCTTCCAAGATAGTGGTACTTCCTGCCAAGATGGTGGTACTTCCTGCCAAGATGGTGGTACTTCCTGCCAAGATGGTGGTACTTCCTGCCAAGATGGTGGGACTTCCTGCCAAGATGGTGGGACTTCCTGCCAAGATGGTGGTACTTCCTGCCAAGATGGTGGTACTTCCTGCCAAGATGGTGGTACTTCCTACCAAGATGGTGGTACTTCCTGCCAAGATGGTGGTACTTCCTGCCAAGATGGCGGGACTTCCTGCCAAGATGGTGGTACTTCCTGCCAAGATGGTGGTACTTCCTGCCAAGATGGTGGTACTTCCTGCCAAGATGGTGGTACTTCCTGCCAAGATGGTGGTACTTCCTGCCAAGATGGTGGTACTTCCTGCCAAGATGGCGGGACTTCCTGCCAAGATGGTGGTACTTCCTGCCAAGATGGTGGTACTTCCTGCCAAGATGGCGGGACTTCCTGCCAAGATGGTGGTACTTCCTGCCAAGATGGTGGTACTTCCTGCCAAGATGGTGGGACTTCCTGCCAAGATGGTGGTACTTCCTGCCAAGGTGGTGGTACTTCCTGCCAAGATGGTGGTACTTCCTGCCAAGATGGTGGTACTTCCTGCCAAGATGGTGGGACTTCTTGCCAAGATGGTGGTACTTCGTCCTCATAAGGACATTATTGTACTTCCCTGCAGGTACTTTCGACTGTCACTTCCTTCAGGACAGTGCACAAACTGCTAATTAAGACAGTAGATGGCTCCACTCTCTAAATCATTCTCGTACTTAAATACTAGAGTGCTGTTGTAAGGTACACCAGGTACTGTACCCTGTGTTGGTACGTGGTACACCTGTGTTGGTATGTGGTACACCTGTGCTGCTACGTGGTACACCTGTGTTGCAGCTGTTAGGGCAGTTGTACGTCTGGCAAGGAGACATTCAAGGGTAGACCAGGAACGTTCAGATATGTACAACCGTTAGTGAAGCAACGAAGAACGGCACACAGGCAGTGTCAGCGTGAGGGCAAGGCTAGGTAACGTTCCTAGTGTGTTGTGGGTGGCCGTGGGTGGGCGTGGGTGGGTAGGGGGGGAGTTGTGTTTGTACTGGGTGGTGGTGGTGGGTGACCGGCCGGGCAAGCAAGCCGTGGTCAACACTGCGACTGTTAAGGCAATACTGCTCTTAGTTCTTGTTACTTGAGTGCTTGTTGAGTGCTGGTCATGTGTGCTTCTCATGGGAGTGCTTGTGGCAGTGTTGATGCAAGGACTTGTCTTGTGGTCAGGTCAGGACCTGACCTCTGGCTACAATCTTGCTGTAATATCCACAAATAACACAAAACGTGTGTATTGTGTATGTGTGTGTGTGTGTGTGTGTGTGTGTTTTACACATGTATATCTGCTGTTCCAGAATCTATTAACTCTACCAATATTAGTCTGACTGGGCGGTAGTTGGATAAGAGGGATTTGTATACCTTTAACCTAGATTATTACACACACACACACACACACACACACACACACACACACACACACACACACACACACACACACACACACACACACACACACACACACACACTAATTGCTCTGACTGCTTAATTGGTTGTTGATTTTCTTCTGTTTACAGGTAAGTTCCAACAGGAATTGTGTGTCGACACTGTTGGTGTATTATGTGTCGACACTAACAGTGTCATCAGTGTCGACAAGTGTCACCATCACTATGAGTAGTTAAAATCACTCTAGAGTACAATTGTGTGTACTCAGTACAGTAATGTACATGTACTCAAAGAGTACAGTAATATACTCTGCTGGCAGTAACGAGTACAGTTACGCCCTTCTATGTTTATTCCTTCTTGAGTACATGTGGCGGTACCTTTGATGTGTGTGTGTACTCACCTATTTGTACTCACCTATTTGTGGTTGCAGGGGGTCGATACTCAGCTCCTGGTCCTGCCTGTGTGTGTGTGTTGTGTGTATGGGTGTGTGTGTGTATGTGTGTGTTGGCATATCAGTGCCCTCCAGGGTATCACTGGCACCTGCTTCATGGCACCACAGCCTCACAAGGCACAAATACCAGGAGAAAATTTCCCATCCTATACCATGTGCAGTAACTTCCGTCAGTAATCCCTCTTGTAGAACCCAACCAAAACCCTCACTGAGGTCCATGTACACGATATATTCATTATCATGATCTACCACCTCAAATACCTTAGTGGAAACAGTAAATACGTAAGACAGGAACGAAATTTAGTGGATTAGAATTGTTTCTCGTGTTATTTATGTCATTATCTTTGATATAGTGGAGGCTGGATTAATTTGGGCTGTAGTTGGAAGATAGAGAGTTGTCTCCTCTGGCTGTCTAGATGTTGATGTAACTGGTCTGGTGCTGTGGTAGGTTGTTGTGATTTGTTGAAGATGGTGGTAGTGGGGGTACTGGTGGTGGTGGTAGTAGTAGGGGTGGTGTTGGTGGTAGTGGGGGTACTGGTGGTGGTGGTAGTAGTAGGGGTGGTGTTGGTGGTGGTACTGGTGGTGGTGGTGGTACTGGTGGTGGTGGTGGTGGTGGTAGTAGTAGTGGTGGTGGTAGTAGTAGGGGTGGTGTTGGTGGTGGTACTGGTGGCGGTGGTGGTAGTAGTAGTGGTGGTGGTAGTAGTG
Source organism: Cherax destructor (assembly GCA_009830355.1). Lineage (NCBI taxonomy): Eukaryota > Metazoa > Arthropoda > Malacostraca > Decapoda > Parastacidae > Cherax > Cherax destructor. The sequence continues at coordinate 22,415 of WNWK01027275.1, forward strand.
GTAGTAGTGGTGTGTGGAGTGGTAGTAGTAGTGGTGGTGGTGGTGGTGGTACTGGTGGTGGTGGCGGTGGTGGTAGTAGTAGTGGTGGTGGTAGTAGTGGTAGTGGTGGTATGTGGAGTGGTAGTAGTACTGGTGGTGGTACTGGTGGTGGTACTGGTGGTAGTAGTAGTGGTGTCACATATAGCATATGTTTGTAGTACCAGCCTTTATATGTGAGATCCCTTGCTAAACCTGTGACGTGGTAGTAGTGGTGGTGGTGGTGGTACTGGTGGTGTTGGTGGTGGTGGTGGTACTGGTGGTGGTGGTGGTACTGGTGGTGGTAGTAGTAGTGGTGGTGTTGGTGGTGGTACTGGTGGTGGTGGTGGTACTGGTGGTGTTGGTGGTGGTGGTGGTACTGGTGGTGGTACTGGTGGTGGTGGTGGTACTGGTGGTGGTAGTGGTACTGGTGGTGGTAGTAGTAGTGGTGGTGTTGGTGGTGGTACTGGTGGTGGTGGTGGTACTGGTGGTGGTAGTAGTAGTGGTGGTGTTGGTGGTGGTACTGGTGGTGGTAGTAGTAGTGGTGGTGTTGGTGGTGGTACTGGTGGTGGTAGTAGTGGTGGTGGTGTTGGTGGTGGTACTGGTGGTGGTGGTGGTACTGGTGGTGGTGGTGGTACTGGTGGTGGTAGTAGTAGTGGTGGTGTTGGTGGTGGTACTGGTGGTGGTGGTGGTACTGGTGGTGGTAGTAGTAGTGGTGGTGGTGGTGGTGGTACTGGTGGTGGTGGTGGTACTGGTGGTGGTACTGGTGGTGGTGGTGGTACTGGTGGTGGTACTGGTGGTGGTGGTGGTAGTAGTAGTGATGGTGGTGGTAGTGGTGGTGGTGGTGGTGTTGTTGGTGGTGGTAGTAGTGGTGGTGTTGGTGGTAGTAGTAGTGGTGGTGGTAGTAATGGTGGTGGTGGTAGTGGTGGTGTGTGGATTGGTAGTAGTAGTGGTGGTGGTAGTAGTAGTAGTGGTGGTGTTGGTAGTAGTGGTGGTAGTAGTGGTAGTGGTGGTGGTAGTTGGGGTGGTAGTGGTGGTAGTAGTAGTGGCAGTAGTAGTGGTGGTAGTGGTAGTAGGGGTGGTGGTGGTAGTAGGGGTGGTAGTAGGGGTGGTAGTGGTGGTGGTAGCAACGTACACACTGAGCTCAGGTCTCAGTAACACGGTGTCAGTGGTGGTGTGTGGAGTGAGGCAGTGTAGCGCCGCCTTCACATGACACGGGGACGCATATATATATAGCTACTGGTCCCTTAACTAGGTGCTTCTGCTTCACCTTGTGTCACCTGGCCCATCATGGAGGTCACCTGACGCACCCTGGAGGTCACCTGACCTACCCTGCAGGTCACCTGACTCACCCTGGGGGTCACCTAACCCACCCTGGAGGTCACTTGACCCACCCTGGAAGCCACCTGACCCACCCTGAGATCACCTGACTCTGGAGGTCACCTGACCCAAACTGGAGGTCATATGACCCCCTGGAGGTCACTTGATCTAAATTGGAGGTCACTCGACCCACTCTGGAGGTCACCTGACCCACCCTGGAGATCATATGACCAACCCTGGAGGTCGTATGACATACCCTGGGGGTCACTTGACCCACTCTGGAGGTCACCTGACCCACACAGGAGGTCACCTGACCCACCTGACCCACCCTGGGAAGGTCCACAGTGTTGATATATTAAAATACTTGAGCATGCTGGTAGAGGTTGAAGAGTCTTGGTCCCCGCATGTTGATACAGTGTTCTCTTATTATGCCCATGGCGCCCCTGGATTTTTTCAGGTATACAGAAGTAAGATTAGGGACAAGATAGGCCCACTCAAAAGTTACTCAGGTCAGCTCACCGACAGTGATAAGGAAATGTGTAGAATTTTTAACACTTACTTCCTCTCAGTTTTTACACAGGAAGATACTAGCGATATTCCAGAAATAATTAATTATGTAGAACAGGATGATAGTAAACTATGCACGATTAGGGTCACAAGTGACATGGTCCTTAGGCAAATAGATAAATTGAAACCTAACAAATCCCCAGGCCCTGATGAACTGTATGCAAGGGTTCTAAAGGAATGTAAAGAGGAGCTTAGCAAACCTATGGCTAATCTTTTCAACATATCACTGCAAACTGGCATGGTGCCAAATAAGTGGAAAATGGCAAATGTAATACCTATTTTCAAAGCAGGTGACAGGTCCTTAGCTTCGAACTATAGACCAATAAGCCTAACCTCCATAGTGGGAAAATTTATGGAATCAATAATTGCCGAGGCAATTCGCAGCCATCTTGAAAAGCATAAATTAATCAACGAATCTCAGCACGGTTTTACAAAAGGGCGTTCTTGCCTTACAAATTTAATAACTTTTTTCACTAAGGTATTTGAGGAGGTAGATCATGGTAATGAATATGATATTGTGTATATGGACTTCAGTAAGGCTTTTGATAGAGTCCCACATCGGAGACTATTGAGGAAAATTAAGGCACACGGAATAGGAGGAGAAATTTTTTCCTGGATAGAGGCATGGTTGACAAATAGGCAGCAGAGAGTTTGCATAAATGGGGAGAAATCAGAGTGGGGAAGCGTCACAAGTGGTGTTCCACAGGGGTCAGTATTGGGCCCTTGTTGTTCACAATCTACATAAACGACATAGATGAGGGAATAAATAACGACATAAGCAAGTTTGCCGATGACACCAAAATAGGCCTTCCAATTCATTCAAATGAGGACATTAGAGCACTCCAGGAAGATCTGAATAGACTGATGCAGTGGTCGGAGAAGTGGCAGATGCAGTTTAATATAGATAAATGCAAAGTTCTAAATATTGGATAGGACAATAATCATGCCACATATAAACTAAATAATGTAGATCTTAATACTACTGATTGTGAAAAGGATTTAGGAGTTCTGGTTAGCAGTAATCTAAAACCTAGACAGCAGTGCATAAGTGTTCTAATAAAGCAAACAGAATCCTTGGCTTCATATCAAGAAGCATAAATAATAGGAGTCCTCAGGTTGTTCTTCAACTCTATATATCCTTGGTTAGGCCTCATCTAGATTATGCTGCACAGTTTTGGTCACCGTATTACAGAATGGATATAAATGCTCTGGAAAACGTACAAAGGAGGATGACTAAGTTGATTCCATGTATCAGAAATCTTCCCTATGAGGATAGACTGAGGGCCCTGAATCTGCACTCTCTAGAAAGGCGTAGAATTAGAGGGGATATGATTGAGGTATATAAATGGAAAACAGGAATAAATAAAGGGGATGTAAATAGCGTGCTAAAAATATCTTGTATTGACAGGACTCAAAATGGCTTTAAGTTGGGTAAATTAGATTCAGAAGGGATATAGGGAAAACATTGGTTTGGAATAGAGTTGTGATGAGTGGAAAAAAACTCCAGTACAGTTTAGAGGCTAAAACGTTTGTAGTTTTAAAAATAGGCTAGATAAATATATGAGTGGGTGCGGGTGGGTGAGGGACCTGACTAGTTTTGCTACTAGGTCGATGCCGGGTCCTTCCTTATGAATGTCCGACCGGCTGGGTCGGGGCATTGGGTTGCCGGTGGGAGACTTTGGACCGCCCGCATGGGCCCGTAGGCCGCTGCAGTGTTCCTTCTTTTTTATGTTCTTATATTCTTAAGGGTGTTATAGATCAAAATCACCATTTGGGTTATTGATCAATAACTCCACAGTTTATTGATCAATATCTCACTACAGTGGTGTTATTAATCAATAACTCCCCCACAGTGGTGTTTTTGATCAATAATCACTCAGTTTATTTATCAAAACTCATTTTCAGGGTGTTATTGATCAATAATCACTCAGTGGTGTTATTGATCAATAACCACTACAGTGGTGTTATAGATCAATAACTCACAGCAGTGGCGTTGATCAATATCTCTCACTACAGTGGTGTTATTGTTCGTTCACCAAAGTGGTGGTATTGATCAATAACTCACTAAATGGTGTTATTGATCAATATTTTCACTATAGTGTTATTGATCAAATCTCTCACTACATGGTATTATTGTTAATAACTCACTACAGTGGT
>WNWK01027276.1:0-26472 GCA_009830355.1 Cherax destructor
CGACTGGCGGTGTGCATGGCGTTCTCGACGGTCTTTGTAGAAATGGTCTTCGCTGGGATGTCTTCACATTCGTCTGATAACAAGGAGAAAGAGTTGCTGGTTTTCACAGCAGTCTCCTGGACCTTCTTCAACTTCAGCTTCGTCCCTTCAGATTCGACTAGCATCCATTCGTTGGTCTGATCATCGGCGACATTGTTCCGGGGATAATCCTTGCATATACCCTTCAAACGTTGAATCTCTCTTCTAGCTAACCAGAACTCCTAAATCTTTTTGCAATCACAAGTATTAAGATCTACATTATTCAGTTTATATGTGGCATGGTTATTGTCCTGCCCAACACTTAGAACTTTGCATTTGTCTACATTAAACTGCATCTGGCACTTATCCGACCACTGCATCAGTCTATTCAAATCCTCCTGGAGTGCTCTAATGTCCTCATTTGAATGAATTGGACGGCCTATTTTGGTGTCATCAGCAAATTTGCTTATGTTGCTATTTATTCCCTCATCTATATCGTAAACTTTGGGGCCCAGTCCCTGGACCCATTATGTACCTCTGTAATCTTTTGACAACCGCCCACAGGATGGGTATGGGGTGCATAATAAAGATATCAAACTAACTCTATGTCGTTTATGTAAATTGTGAACAACAGGGGGCCCAAAACTGACCCCTGTGGGACACCGCTTGTGATTGCTTCCATTCTGATTTCTCCCCATTTATGCAAATTATCTGCTGCCTATTTGCAATCATGCCTCTACGCAGGAAAAAAATTCTCCTCCTATTCGGTGTGCCTTAAGTTTCCTCAATAGCCTCTGGTGTGGAACTCTATCGAAAGCCTTACTGAAGTCCATATACACAATATCATATTCATTACTATGATCTACCTCCTCAAACACCTTAGTAAAAAAAGTTAGTAAATTCGTAAGACAGGAACGCCCCTTAGTAAAACCATGTTGAGATTCATTAATCAATTTATGCCTTTCAAGATGGCTACGAATTGCCTCGGCAATTATTGATTTCATAAATTTACCAACTATGGAGGTAAGGCATATTGGTCTATAGTTCGAAGCTAAGGACCTGTCACCTGCCTTGAAAATAGGTATTACATTTGCCATTTTCACTTGTCTGGCACTATGCCAGTTTGTAGTGATATGGAAATAAATGGTATAAAATAACGACACAATGGAAAAATAAACACATAAGCAGTATAATGTGATCCTTTATTGACAACGTTTCGCCCACGCAGTGGGCTTTATCGAGTCACAGACAGATCTACCTGGAAAATGAGCAACATGGAGATATATATAGGGTACAGTCAGGTGGAGAATGCTGGGTCAGGTGGAGAAAGCTGCATGTGACAGTCTTAAAAGTAGTGTGATAGTTAAAAACATTGTGTGACTTAAAGGACCTGCAGTGTACCATTCTTGAGTTCTAGGTGGGATAGCGTTGAAGAAGTTTCTTGGCAATAGGTTCAGCTATGTTGTAGAAGCCGTTGTTCTGGTTGAAGTTGTTGGATATACAGATGAGTGATGATTCTAGGATTCTTCGGTATTGCGTGTTGTCTTCTCTGGCGATGCGTCTTGCGTTTCTGTAGTTGATTAAATGGTTGTGTAAATTTCGGTGTTGAACACAGGCATTTCTTGAGTCGTCAGATCTGCCTGCGTACTGGTGTTCTGAAATGCGTGTTTGTAGGTCTCTGGATGTTTCGCCAACGTATAATTTGCTGCAGCCATTACAAGGGATTGTGTATACCCCTGCCGTGGATTGAAGCTTTTCCTGTCTGTTACTGGTAATGTCCTTGATGGTGGTGGATGTGGAGGTGGATACTCGGAATGAGGTCTTAGAAAAAATGTTGGAAACTCATCGCAAGACTCATCGCCAGAGAAGACAACACGCAATACCGAAGAATCCTAGAATCATCACTCATCTGTATATCCAACAACTTCAACCAGAACAACGGCTTCTACAACATAGCTGAACCTATTGCCAAGAAACTTCTTCAACGCTATCCCACCTAGAACTCAAGAATGGTACACTGCAGGTCCTTTAAGTCACACAATGTTTTTAACTATCACACTACTTTTAAGACTGTCACATGCAGCTTTCTCCACCTGACCCAGCATTCTCCACCTGACTGTACCCTATAAATATCTCCATGTTGCTCATTTTCCAGGTAGATCTGTCTGTGACTCGATAAAGCCCACTGCGTGGGCGAAACGTTGTCAATAAAGGATCACATTATACTGCTTATGTGTTTATTTTTCCATTGTAGTGATATATTGAAAAGATTTGCCAAAGGTTTACCTGGAGTTTACCTGGGGAGAATTCCAGGGGTCAACGCCCCCGCGGCCCGGTCTGTGACCAGGCCTCATGTTGGACCAGAGCCTGATCAACCAGGCTGTTACTGCTGGCCGCACGCAATCCAACGTACGAACCACAGCCTGGCTGGTCAGGTACCGACTTTAGGTGCCTGTCCAGTGCCTGCTTGAAGACAGCCAGGTTTTTGTTGGTAATCCCCCTGATGTATGCTGGAAGGCAGTTAAACAATCTTGGGCCCCTGACACTTATTGTGTTGTCCCTCAACGTGCTAGTGGCACCCCTGCTCTTCATTGGGGGGATGGTACATCGCCTGCCGAGTCTTTTTCTTTCGTAGGGAGGGATTTTCGTGTGCAAGTTTGGTACTAATCCCTCGAGAATTTTCCATGTGTATATAATAATGTATCTCTCCCGCCTGCATCCTAGAGAGTACAGGTTTAGGAACTTCAAGCGTTCCCAGTAATTGAGGTGGTTTATCGCAGTTATGCGTGCCGTGAAGGTTCTCTGCTAAGTTCCTCTTTACATTCCTTTTAAACTCTTGCAAATAGTTCATTAGGTCCTGGGGATTTGTTAGGTTTTAATTTCTCTATTTGTCTGAGGACCATGTCACTAGTTACCCCAATCGAGCATACTCTATTATCTTCCTGTTCTTCATAATTTATTATTTTTGGAATTTCGCTAGTATCTTCATGATTAAAAACTGAGAGGAAGAATGACTAAAATGATTTACAGTATAAGAAATCTCCTGTATGAAGATAGACTTAGAGCATTGAATCTCCACTCTCTGGAGAGACGTAGAATGAGGGAAGATATCATCGAGGTGTACAAGTGGATGATGGGCATAAACAAAGGAGATATTAATAAAATACTGAGGATATCGAACCAAGTAAGAACGAGAAATAACGGATTTAAATTTGATAAATTTAGATTTAGAAAGGACATAGGCAAGTACTGGTTTTCGAACAGAGTTGTAGATGCGTGGAACAATCTTCCGAGTAGGGTGATAGAGGCTAGGACCTTGGGTGGCTTTAAAAAGAGATTGGACAAATATATGAGTGGGAGGGGCTGGGTTTGATTAGTGTCGTGAGTACAGGAGTAAATTCTTAGGTAGTGGTGGTTTTGATAAGGACCTGCCTTGTATGGGCCAGTAGGCCTTCTGCAGTGTTCCTCCATTCTTATGTTCTTATGTTCTTATGAATTGAAAATTTTACACATAACTCAGGTCAGTGATCTGACCTGAGTTACTCTTAATTGGGCCTATCTTGTCCTAATCTTACTTCTGAATACCTGAAAGTACCCTTTTGGGTTAGTCTTCGAATCCCTTGCGACTTTAGCCTCATAATCCCTTTTTTGCTTTTCTTATTCTTATTTTTATTTCTCTCTTTTATTGAAAATATTGATTTCTTAACTGTCCATCTCCTCTTTTGATACGCCTATATATGCATCTATTTTGACCAATGAGATGTTTTAATCTATTGTTCATCCATTTAGGATCACTTTTGTTAGATCTAATTTCCCTACTTGGAACAAAAGTTGTCTGGGCAGCTAGAACTATGGTCTGTAAAACGTCATATTGGCATCCAAAACCACCTACCTGACCCATAGTCAGGTCATCCCAATTTAGCCCACCCAGGTAATTTCTCAGCCCCATGAAGTCGGCTAAGCGAAAGTCTGGAACAGAGACTTGATTGCAGTTATCTGGGTAATTCCATGATATATTGAAACAAAGTGATTTTTGATCGCTTTCCCCAAGCTCTTTATTAACCTCAAGATTATTAATGAGTGATTCTTTGTTGGGTAGAACCAAATCAAGCAAGTTGCTACCTCTAGTTGGTTCTGTCACAAACTGTGTTAAAAAACAATCCTGAACCGTATCAAGAAAGTCACTAGACTCGAGATTACCTGTCACATTGTTCCAATCAATTTGTCTAAAGTTAAAATCTCCCATTAACACAACATTTTCATATCTAGACGCCTTATGAATTTCGTCCCATAGCAGCTTACTGCACTCCCTATCCAGACTTGGGGGCCTGTAAATCACACCCAAAATTAATTTTTCACGACCCTCGAGAAACTGTAGCCAAACAGATTCTGTGTCCGATGTTTATAATCTTATATCTTGTCTAACACAATTTAAATTATCTCTGACATATATCGCCACTCCACCATCCTTCCTGTTGACCCTATCAGTGTGGAATAGTTTATAACCATGTATGTTGGACTCGGAAAGCATTTCTCTATATTTCAGGTTGAACCAGGTCTCTGTTATAGCAATAATATCTATATTACCTGCACTTGCACGTAATCTTAACTCATCTTTCTTATATCTTTGACTCCTACTATTTGTATAGTAAACCTTAAGGGAGCTAGTCACCCGTTGCCCTCTACTATCTCTCAAAGGTTTGTTGATTAATTGCTTTGCCTTTACTAGCAACTTTATTTTGAATATTGTCTTTTAAACATATCCCTGACGTATCCTGGTAATATGATTGGGTCCCCTCCCATAGACTTAATTAAATCTAGAGCTGACCTGTACTTATCTAGCAGCTCTTCTCTCCTGCCCTTCCCAATATCATTTCCACCAGCACTGAGACAGATAATGGGCTTGTTCCCATTACCTGACATGATATTATCATGGAGGTATTGGTTACGTGTTAGTCATGGTGGTATTAGTTACATGTTAGTCATGGTGGTATTGGTTACCTGTTAGTCATGGTGGTATTGGTTACGTGTTAGTCATGGTGGTATTGGTTACCTGTTAGTCATGGTGGTATTGGTTACATGTTAGTCATTGTGGTATTAGTTACCTGTTAGTCATGGTGGTATTGGTTACATGTTAGTCATGGTGGTATTGGTTACGTGTTAGTCATGGTGGTATTGGTTACGTGTTAGTCATGGTGGTATTGGTTACCTTTTAGTCATGGTGGTATTGGTTACCTGTTAGTCATGGTGGTATTGGTTACGTGTTAGTCATGGTGGTATTGGTTACGTGTTAGTCATGGTGGTATTGGTTACATGTTAGTCATGGTGGTATTGGTTACCTGTTAGTCATTGTGGTATTGGTTACGTGTTAGTCATGGTGGTATTGGTTACGTGTTAGTCATGGTGGTATTGGTTACGTGGTAGTCATGGTGGTATTGGTTACGTGTTAGTCATGGTGGTATTGGTTACGTGCTAGTCATTTTGGTATTGGCTTCATGTTAGTCATGGTGGTATTGGTTACATGTTAGTCATAGTGGTATTGGTTACCTGTTAGTCATGGTGGTATTGGTTACGTGTTAGTCATGGTGGTATTGGTTACGTGTTAGTCATGGTGGTATTGGTTACGTGTTAGTCATGGTGGTATTGGTTACCTGTTAGTCATGGTGGTATTGGTTACGTGTTAGTCATGGTGGTATTGGTTAGGTGTTAGTCATGGTGGTATTGGTAACCTGTTAGTCATGGTGGTATTGGTTAGGTGTTAGTCATGGTGGTATTTGTTACATGTTAGTCATGGTGGTATTACCTTGAGTTTACCTGGAGAGAGTTCCAGGGGTCAACTCCCCTGCGGCCCGTCTGTGACCAGGCCTCATGTTGGATCAGAGCGTGTTCAACCAGGCTGTTACTGCTGTCCGCACGCAGTCCAACGTACGAACCAGCCTGGCTGGTTAGGCACCGACTTTAGGTGCCTGTCCAGTGCCTGCTTGAAGACAGCCAGGGGTTTCTTGGTAATCCCCCTTATGTATGCTGGGAGGCAGTTGAAGAGTCTTGGGCCCCTGATACTTATTGTGTTGTCTCTCAACGTGCTAGTGGCACCCCTGCTTTTCATTGGGGGGATGTTACATCGTCTGCCGAGTCTTTTGCTTTCGTAGGGAGTGACTCTCGTGTGCAAGTTTGGTACTAATCCCTCTAGGATTTTCCAAGTGTATATAATAATGTATCTCTCCCGCCTGCGTTCCAGGGAGTACAGGTTTAGGAACTTCAAGCGTTCCCAGTAATTGAGGTGGTTTATTGTAGTTATGCGTGCCATGAAGGTTCTCTGTACATTTTCTAGGTCAGCAATTTCACCTGTCTTGAAAGGTGCAGTTAGTGTGCAGCAATATTCCAGTCTAGATAGAACAAGCGACCTGAAAAGTGTCAACATGGGCTTGGCATCCCTTGTTTTGAAGGTTCTCATTATCCATCCTGTCATTTTTCTGGCAGATGCGATTGCTACAGTGTTATGGTCCTTGAAGGTGAGATCCTCTGTCATGATCACTCCCATGTCTTTGACATTAGTTTTTCGCTCTATTGTGTGATTGGAATTTGTTTTATACTCCGATGAGATTTTAATTTCCTCACGTTTTCCATATCGGAGTAATTGAAATTTCTCATCATTGAACTTCATATTGTTTTCTGCAGCCCATTTAAAGATTTGGTTGATGTCTGCTTGGAGTCTTGCAGTGTCTTCAATGGTGGACACTGTCATACAGATTCGGGTGTCATCTGCAAAGACACGGCACTGTGCTTTATATCCCTGTCTATGTCCGATACAAGGATGAGGAACAGGATGGGAGCGAGTACTGTTCCTTGTGGAACAGAGCTATTCACCGTAGCCGCCTCAGACTTTATTCTGTTGACTATTACTCTTTGTGTTATACTTGTTAGGAAATTATAGATCCATCTACCAACTTTTCCTGTTATTCCTTTATCACGCATTTTGTGTGCTATCACACCATGGTCACACTTATCAAAGGCTGTTGCAAAGTCTGTGTATATAACATTTGCATTCTGTTTGTCTTCTAGAGCATCCAGGACCTTGTCGTAGTGGTCCAGTAGTTGGGACAGACAGGAGCGACTTGCTCTAAACCCATGCTGCACTGGGTTGTGTAATTGATGGTTATCTAGATGAGTGGCGATCTTGCTTCTTAGAACCCTTTCAAAGATTTTTATGTTATGGGACGTTAGCGCTATTGGTCTGTAGTTCTTTGCTATTGCTTTACTGCCGCCTTTGTGGAGTGGGGCTATGTCTGTTGTTTTTAGTAACTGCGGGACGACCCCAGTGTCCATGCTCCCTCTCCATAGGATGTTAAAAGCCCGTGATAGGGGCTTCTTGCAGTTCTTGATGAACACTGAGTTCCATGAGTCAGGGCCTGGAGCGGAGTGCATGGGCATGTCATTTATCGCCTTTTCGAAGTCATGTGGCGTCAGGGTAATGTCAGAAAGGCTTGCGTCTACCAGGTTCTGTGGCACTCTCCTCCAAAAATCATTTAGGTCTTCAACTTTCAGTCTGGTTAGCGGCTCGCTAAAAACTGAGTCATACTGGAAGTTTAGTAACTCACTCATTTCCTTGCTGTCATCTGTGTAGGACCCATCCCGTTTAAGTAGGGGCCTAATACTGGATGTTGTTCTCAACTATGTTTTGGCATAAGAAAAATTGGCTACATGTTAGTCATGGTGGTATTGGTTACGTGTTAGTCATGGTGGTATTGGTTACGTGTTAGTCATGGTGGTATTGGTTACGTGTTAGTCATGGTGGTATTGGTTACATGTTAGTCATGGTGTTATTGGTTACATGTTAGTCATGGTGTTATTGGTTATGTGTTAGTCATGGTGGTATTGGTTACATGTTAGTCATGGTGTTATTGGTTACCTGTTAGTCATAATGGTATTGGTTACGTGTTAGTCATGGTGGTATTGGTTACGTGTTAGTCATGGTGGTATTGGTTACCTGTTAGTCATGGTGTTATTGGTTACGTGTTAGTCATGGTGGTATTGGTTACGTGTTAGTCATGGTGGTATTGGTTACCTGTTAGTCATGGTGGTATTGGTTACCTGTTAGTCATGGTGGTATTGGTTACCTGTTAGTCATGGTGGTATTGGTTACCTGTTAGTCATGGTGGTATTGGTTACCTGTTAGTCATGGTAGGTATTGGTTACCTGTTAGTCATGGTGGTATTGGTTACCTGTTAGTCATGGTGGTATTGGTTACCTGTTAGTCATGGTGGTATTGGTTACCTGTTAGTCATGGTGGTATTGGTTTCTTTTGCATGTTAGGTTCTAGTCAGAGGTATTGGTTACCTGTTAGTCATGGTGGTATTGGTTACCTGTTAGTCATGGAGGTATTGGTTACCTGTTAGTCATGGTGGTATTGGTTACCTGTTAGTCATGGTGGTATTGGTTTGATAGACATCGGGAGAAAATCTTTGTGTTTATTTACGTAGATTAATTAAGCATGTTGGCACATTTCATGACAATAGATTACAAAGAATATATAAATGTATTAATGCTGATTTGTCTTCAAAAGAAATCAAATTAGCGCAGAATATATTAAGGAATGGAATGTGAGTGCCTGATGTGGCTGGCACTACAGTTAAAGTATTGTATAAATTTAGTGCTGTTAAAAATGTCTATCCAAATGTAAAAGATTTGTATCCGTTATATAGAAGGAAACGAATATGGTTATTACTAATTAAGAACATAAGAACATAAGAAAGAAGGAACACTGCAGCAGGCCTACTAGCCCATGCGAGGCAGGTCCAAATCTCCAACGGCTTAAGCCAATGCCCTGACCCAGCCAGGTCAGGTTACATTCACTTAAGGAAGGAACACTGCATCTGACCTAGCACAAGCTAGTCAGGACCAACTCACACCCAACCGCACCCACTCATATAATTGTCTAGCCTACCACCTGGTCAGCCGACCACCTGGTCAGGTCACTTCCACTTAAGGAATTAGTACAGCTACTGACCTGGTAGTAAAAGCTAGTCAGGTCCAAACTCACACCCATCCACACCCACCCATGTATTTATCTAACCTATTTTTAAAACTACACAACGTCTTAGCATCTATGACGGTACTCGGGAGTTTGTTCCACTCATCCACAACTCTATTACCAAACCAGTGCTTTTCTATATCCTTCCTGAATCTGAACTTTTCCAACTTGAAACCATTGCTGCGAGTCCTGTCTTGGCTGGATATTTTCAGCACGCTATTTACATCCCCTTTATTTATTCCTGTTTTCCATTTATACACCTCAATCATATCCCCCCTAATTCTACGTCTTTCTAGAGAGTGCAGATTCAAGGCCCTCAGTCTATCCTCATATGGAAGATTTCTGATACATGGGATCAACTTTGTCATCCTCCTTTGTACGTTTTCCAGTGCATTTATATCCATTCTGTAATACAATGACCAGAACTGTGCAGCATAATCTAAATGAGGCCTAACCAAAGATATATAGAGTTGAAGAACAACCTGAGGACTTCTATTATTTATACTTCTTGATATGAAGCCAAGGATTCTGTTAGCTTTATTGCGAACATTTATGCACTGTTGTCTTGGCTTCAGATTACTACTAACCAGAACTCCTAAATCCTTCTCGCAATCACAAGTAATAAGATCTACATTATTCAGCTTATATGTGGCATGGTTATTGTCCTGCCCAACATTTAGAACTTTGCATTTGTTTACATTAAACTGCATCTGCCTAACCAACGAGAGTTTTTATATAAATATATGCATGGTATATTAATATCTAAATAATAATAATGTCTTTATTTACTACAAGTACATGTACAAGGTATACAGACCATAGCTGACATCACTGACATACTACTATATAGAAAGCCGGTTGTTATGCTGAGCATTTCGGGCAAATTAGGTCAGTGTCTCAGGATGCGACCCACACCAGTCGACTAATACCCAGGTACCCATTTTACTGATGGGTGAACATAGACAACCGATGTAAAGAAACACGCCCAATGTTTCTACCAGCGCTATGAATCGAACCCAGGCCCTCGCCTGTGTGAAGCGAGAGCTATAGCCACCAGGCCACCAGAGCCCCATTAGGTACAAGTTTGCACGAGATTTATTTGTGTAATAGACATACTGGAGTAAAGATCTGGATGAAGAATGTGTTATCATACATTGCTGTACCAGAAATACAGTTTTGAATTATTTTTGGTTAATGAAGACCTGGAACAAGTGTTAGCCTATCTGGTGACTGATTATGTGTATTTTATGTGGAGTATTTGTGATGATATTAATAGTGAAGAGTACCTAATTAAGTTATAAGCTGGAAAAATGTTTAGAACGAAAGTCAGAAATCAACAGGTGTTTGCAAGACGGTTTACACAAACGTTTCCTGTTTGGTATCAGGAATTAACAGTACAAGAACTGATTGGTTTATATCATGTAAACTGAAGGGATTAATAGGTTATTAAATAATGTAAAGAGTCATTTACACATGTATTGATGAACATGTAGGAGTATAAGAACATAAATATGTAAATGTAAGCGTATGTAGCTATATACACGTTGACATCTGTACGTATACGTGATGTTCTAAAGTATTGTAATTGTGTAAACAATGCGTAAAGTGTATTAGTATGTTGTAGTCCTCATGTTCTCAAGTTATGTATGTTGTAGTCCTCATGTTCTCAAGTTATGTATGTTGTAGTCCTCATGTTCTTAAGTTATGTATGTTGTAGTCCTCATGTTCTCAAGTTATGTATGTTGTAGTCCTCATGTTCTCAAGTTATATTTGTTGTAGTCGTCATGTTCTCAAGTTATGTATGTTGTAGTCCTCATGTTCTCAAGTTATGTATGTTGTAGTCCTCATGTTCTCAAGTTATGTATGTTGTAGTCCTCATATTCTCAAGTTATGTTTGTTGTAGTCCTCATGTTCTCAAGTTATGTATGTTGTAGTCGTCATGTTCTCAAGTTATGTATGTTGTAGTCCTCATGTTCTCAAGTTATGTATGTTGTAGTCCTCATGTTCTCAAGTTATGTATGTTGTAGTCCTCTTGTTCTCAAGTTATGTATGTTGTAGTCCTCATTTCTCAAGTTATGTTTGTTGTAGTCCTCATGTTCTCAAGTTATGTATGTTGTAGTCCTCATGTTCTCAAGTTATGTATGTTGTAGTCCTCATGTTCTCAAGTTATGTATGTTGTAGTCCTCATGTTCTCAAGTTATGTATGTTGTAGTCCTCATGTTCTCAAGTTATGTATGTTGTAGTCCTCATGTTCTCAAGTTATGTATGTTGTAGTCCTCATGTTCTCAAGTTATGTATGTTGTAGTCCTCATGTTCTCAAGTTATGTATGTTGTAGTCCTCATGTTCTCAAGTTATGTATGTTGTAGTCCTCATGTTCTCAAGTTATGTATGTTGTAGTCCTCATGTTCTCAAGTTATGTATGTTGTAGTCCTCATGTTCTCAAGTTATGTATGTTGTAGTCGTCATGTTCTCAAGTTATGTATGTTGTAGTCCTCATGTTCTCAAGTTATGTATGTTGTAGTCCTCATGTTCTCAAGTTATGTATGTTGTAGTCCTCATGTTCTCAAGTTATGTATGTTGTAGTCCTCATGTTCTCAAGTTATGTATGTTGTAGTCCTCATGTTCTCAAGTTATGTATGTTGTAGTCATCATGTTCTCAAGTTATGTATGTTGTAGTCCTCATGTCCTCAAGTTATGTATGTTGTAGTCCTCATGTTCTCAAGTTATGTATGTTGTAGTCCTCATGTTCTCAAGTTATGTATGTTGTAGTCCTCATGTTCTCAAGTTATGTATGTTGGAATGATCTTTGTATGTCTTGTGTATATAAAATTTTAAATAAAAAAAATGTTCTGTAGAGACGGTTCAAAAAATATATATTACTAAAAGAATGAGGAAGAAATAGGAAAGTTGTGAGTCACGCCTGAGAGGTGTTTATTCCAGGGAATGTATTCTGAGAGTTTATTTTAATCAACATTTTTAGTGATTATTGTTTTCTGGTTTGGTGGTAGAAAAGATTCATGTGTAGCCTTATATGATTATGTACACCGCATCGTGTATGTCTATACCTGGAGGAATATACCTGGAGGAGTATACCTGGAGGGGTTTTTCGGTGGTAAACGTCCCCGCAGCCCGGTCTGTGACCAGGCCTCGTGATGGATCAGGACCTGATCAACCAGACTGTTACTGCTGGCCGCACATAAGCCGACGAATGAGCCACAGCCCGGCTGGTCAGGTACTGACTATAGGAGTCTGTCCAGCTCCGACTTGAAGTCTCCCAGGAGTCTATTGGTAATATCCCTTATAGATACAGGGAGGGAGTTAAACAGTCTTGGGCCCCTAACACTTATTGTGCTGTCTCTTAGTGTACTCGTGGCGCTCCTGCTTTTTATTGGGGGAATGTTGCATCTCCTGCTGAGTCTTGCTTTCGTAAGAAGTGATTTTCGTGTGCAGACTTGGGACTAGTCCCTCTAGGATTTTCCAAGTTTTTATCATGATGTATCTTTCTCGCCTGCATTCCAGGTAGTACAATTCAAGGGACTTTAAACATTCCCAGTAATTTAGGTGCTTTATCGTACTTATACGAGCCGTGAAAGTTCTCTGTGCATTCTCAAGGTCTGCAATTTCGCCTGCCTTGAAATGGGCCATTAGTGTACATCAATATTCTAGCCTAGAGAGAACAAGGGATTTGAAATCATCTTGAACTTGGCATCTCTAGTTTTGAAGGTTCTCATTATCCATCCTATCATTTTCTCTCAGATGTGGTAGAAACATTATTGTGATCTTGGAAAGTGAGAGTCTCTGACATTATCTCTCTCAGGTCCTTCACATTAGTTTTCCGTTTTATTGTGTGGTTGGAATTTGTTTTAAACTCCGATACAGTTTTTATTTCCTAGAGTTTTCCATAGCGGAGTAATTAAAATTTCTCTTCATTGAACTTCACATTGTTTTCTATGGTTCATTTAAAGATTTGGTTGATGTCCGCCTGTAGTCTTGCAGTGTCTTAGATAGAGGACACTCATGCAAATTCGGGTGTCATCCGCAAAGGAGGACACGGTGCTGTGGCTTAAGTCTCTGTCTATGTTGGAAATGAGGATGAGGAACAGGATGGGAGCGAGTACTTTACCTTGTGGAACTGATCTTTTGAGTGTAGCCACCTCAGACTTTACTATGTTTACTATTACTCTTTGTGTTCTATTTGTTAAGAAGTTATAGACCCATCTACCCACTTTTCCTGTTATTCCTTAATTACGCATTTTGTGTGCTATTGCACCGGGTTCGCACTTGTCGAAGGCTTTCCCAAAGTCTTTGTATACTACATTTGCATCATTTTGTGAAGACGTGTCTTGTGTGCTCTCTGTGAATCTGAAGAAGATGTACTCTCTTGAGCTACTCTACCAGCAGCTAAAGGAAGAACTGAGAGTAGCTAAGCTTGAGATACAGCGACTGACTGAGGAAAACAAGAGGATTCGTAGTAATCCTCCTGTTGTGAATCCTCAAGTCAAGAAAGGAACCTGGACAGTGGCTGGAATGCATGGGACAAAGTTAAGGATCAAGAGGACGGGTGGAGAGGTAGAAACAACGAAGACCCAGGAGAATGTTGTGGAAACATCGAACCCATTCTCCGTCCTACCCGATGAATGTGAGTCGACTACTAGGATCATCACCAAGAATGACACAAAGGAAGGTAAGAACATTGTTCTTGTTAGGGATAATCAGATTAGGTACATGGATAGGGCCTTCTGCTTGAAAGATAGAAGTGGGAGACAGAGGGTTTGTTTTCCTGTGGCTGAGATGGAGGATATTGTTAGCCATCTGGACGACATCATGAGAGGTAATGGGAGCAATCCTATTATCTGTCTCAGTGCTGGAGGCAACGATGTTGGCAGACATAGGAGTGAGGACCTGACTAGCACGTATAGGTCAGCAATAGACAAAATTAGGAAGAAGGGTGGGAACCCTGTTATATGTGGTATTTTGCCAAGGAGGGGAGTTGGAAATGAATGGTTGTCCAGGGCAATTGGTGTCAATTGCTGGCTGGACAAATACTGTAAGGAAAATGCAGGAACATTCATAGACAACTGGGACCTCTTCTATGGCAGAAATGACATGTATGCCAGGGATAGGGTTCACTTATCTAGGTCTGGGGTGGGGCACTGGCAACTGTAGTGGAGGGAGCTGTTAGGGCTTTAAACTAGAAATAGTTAGTGGTATGGGTTTTGGGGGGAAAACAGAGAAGTCCCAGTGTAGTAATATTATGAATTCTAGGAGAACTAGTAATAGGCAGAATAAGGTGGATATTGGAAAGTCAGTGGCACTAGATGACAAGGACTGTAATAGGTATAGTGGAAAAACAGAAATGAGCAGGAAGGGTAAAGAGAAAGGGGGGTCTTTATATGTATATTACAGTAATAGTCGTAGTGCTAGAAATAAGATGGACAAGTTGAGATTAGTTGCTATTGAGGGTAATATTGATGTTTTTGCAATAACTGAGACGTGGTTTAATATGAAAAACCGGGACATGCCTGCTGAATGTCACATCCAGGGTTTTAAATTGTTCCAAGTAGACAGAAGTATCGGGAAAGGGGGTGGCACTCTATGTACGTGATCATTTAAATCGTTGCATAAAAACGGGCATAAAGTCTGAAATATTACATACAGAGTCTGTCTGGATAGAATTTTCAGAGGGGTGTGAAAAATTGAATTTAGGCGTGATATATCGCCCTCCAAACTTAGATAGGGAACAAGGGAGACTATTTTGGGAGGAAATTGTTAAGGTCACAAGGCACGATAATGTAGTAATTCTAGGGGACTTTAACTTTAGTCAGATTGATTGGAATTTCTTGACGGAATTTAGAATCTACCGACTTTTTAGAGGTAGTTCAGGATTGTTTTTTGAAGCAGTTTGTGACAGAACCTACAAGGGGAAATAACCTACTTGACTTGTTTCTGGCAAACAAGGAATCCCTTGTTAATAATTTAGAAATTACAGAGGAACTCGGCACAAGCGACCACAAGTAAATTACCTTTAGCATTGAATGGATTTATGATAGTAGGGATTATTCAGTAACAGTTCCAGACTTTCACTTAGCAGATTATAATGGGCTTAGAGAACACTTATCAACTGTGGACTGGGGTAACGAAGGGAACTATCAATATGACAGTTTTCTGAACACTATACAGGCTGCCCAAAGAACATTTATCCCATATAAAGAAATTAGATCAAGTAGAAATGACCCAAAATGAATGAATAATAGGCTCAAATATCTTTTAGGGCAAAATAAAGGAATTTATAGGCGCATAAATAGAGGTGAGGGTCATCTTATAAATCAGTATACGGATATTAAGCGGGACGTTAAAAAGGGGATAAGAAAAGCTAAATGGGACTATGAAATTAAAGTTGCTAGGGATTCAAAAACTAACCCAAAAAGCTTTTTCCAGGTTTATAGAACAAAAGTTAGGGATAAGATATGTCCCCTTAAAAATAACTATGGGTATCTTACTGAAAAGGAGAATGATATGTGCTCTATTTTTAATAATTATTTTCTCTCGGTTTTCACACAGGAAGACACTAATAATATCCCAGTAATTAATTTTTATAGTGTCCCTGAAGAAGATTAATTATGTAATATCACAGTCACTAGCGAAATGGTTAGGAAACAACTAGAACGACTGAAACAAAATAAATCACCGGGTTCTGATGAGCTTTTTGCAAAGGTTCTTAAGGAATGCAAAATGGAACTCTGTGAACCAATATCTAACATTTTTAATTTATCTCTTCAAACAGGTGTAGTGTCTGATATGTGGAAGATGGGTAATGTAATTCCTATTTTTAAAGCAGGGGACAAGTCACTACAATCAAATACCGCCCAATAAGCCTGACCTCAATTGTAGGCAAATTACTAGAGTCAATTATAGCTGATATTATTAGAAGCCATCTAGATAACCATAATTTGATTAATGATACTCAGCATGGATTCACGAGGGGCCGTTCCTGCCTATCTAATTTATTAACCTTCTTCAGTAAAGCTTTTGAGGCTGCTGATCACGATAAAGAATTCGATATTGTTTATTTAGACTTTAGTAAGGCTTTTGATAGAGTTCCACACCAGAGACTGTAAAAGAAAGTGGCAGCTCATGGCATTGGGGGAAAAGTGCTGTCATGGATCGAGTCATGGCTCACCAATAGGAAGCAGAGAATGTGCATAAATGGGGTTAAATCCGAATGGGGACTTGTAACAAGTGGTGTTCCACAGGGATCAGTCTTAGGCCCGTTGTTATTTATAATATATATCAATGACCTTGACGAGGGAATTACTAGTGATATGAGCAAATTCGGGAGTGTCCATAACCCAAGCACTTATAAGTTAAATAACGTAGAACTTAGCCATACAGATTGCGAGAAGGACTTGGGGGTGATGGTAAGCAGCAACTTTAAACCAAGACAGCAATGCCTAAGCGTACGTAATAAGGCAAATAGATAACTGGGATTTATATCAAGGAGTATTAGCAACAGAAGTCCAGAGGTTATATTACAGCTTTATACGTCATTAGTAAGGCCTCACATAGATTACGCAGCTCAGTTCTGGTCTCCATATTACAGAATGGACAAAAATTCGTTAGAAAACATTCAGCGTAGAATGACTAAATTAATACATAGCATTAGAAATCTTCCTTACGAAGAAAGATTCAAGATCCTTAAATTACATTCACTTGTAAGACGTAGAATAAGGGGAGACATGATCGAGGTATACAAGTGGAAAATGGGTATTAACAATGGGGATATAAATAAGGTCTTGAGGGTATCTCTCCAAGAGAGAACCCGCAATAATGGATTTAAGTTAGATAAGTTTAGATTTAGAAAGGATATAGGAAAGTATTGGTTTGGAAATAGGGTAGTTGATGAGTGGAACAGTCTGCCTAGTAGGGTTATTGAAGCAAGGACCTTGAGTAGTTTTAAATTTAGGTTGGATAAATTCATGAGTGGGAGGGGTTGGATTTGAGTGGGAATTGCACATGAGAAAATAAAATTATCAAAGCTTATTTCTTGGGTAGCATTGAAGATTAGGTTGAACAAATATTCTGTTAGTGGGATGGAATGTGAAGGACTTGCCTAGTATGGGCCAACAGGCCTGCTGCAGTGTTCCTCCTTTCTTATGTTCTTATGTCCCTCAGTCTTGGAGTTGGTGTGAAGAGCACCGTAGTCGTGGAGGTTCTGGATGAGAGGCTGTTGTTGTTGTTGTAGGTTCGTCGGTACATCCGGCCCGGGTCTTCTCTAAATGGTGACCCGGCAAGGAGAGAGGCAAGGAGGCTGGCCCTTATATAGGCGTCAGTGGATAGGGACGGGCAGCAGACGAGGACATAATTCATCGTCATTAATAAATTAACAACTTCAACATTTGTGTTATACGTTGTTATTCCAGTTATTAACTGAACATTTTATGCCTTTATTTTTATCTAACTTCCGTGTGTAGGGTCACTCGAGAAAAAAAAAGAAAAAAATTCATATTTTTTTTAATTTAGTAATTTAGAGTAATTTTGGTAAATTATAGTTTGTTAAGTAAAAGGACACAAATGCAACTAATGTGACATTTTATTGTGACAACGTTCCGCTCTCCAGGAGCTTGAGAAAGCTCCTGGAGAGCGAAACGTTGCCACAATCAATGTCACATTAGTTGCATTTGTGTCCTTTTACTTAACATATTGTCGGTAATTCTACCAATATTATTACAAATTATAGTTTCAATAAAATCGAGATTACTTCATGAAATTAAATTTGTATTATAATGTAAATATTTTTAACAAAATTAGGCATTGATTTACATACGTCAACTTGGAATCTCCGGACAAATTTTGGTCTTGAGTTGCTAAGCGACGCATTTTAATAACTAATAATTATTTATCACACTCGGTAATATTGTGTGTATCATAAACACATGTACAACGTTTGGGAATTTTTATTGGGAGTGGTTTCGCTCACCACGAGCGAAACGTATCCAAGTAAAAGGTTTATAAAGCTCGATATTTCTCTGTTTTATACGAGTGTTAACTTTATCTGAGGTAGTTAACGAGTGTTAACTTTAGCTGAGGTAGTTAACGAGTGTTAACTTTATCTGAGGTAGTTAACGAGTGTTAACTTTATATGAGGTAGTTAACGAATGTTAACTTTATCTGAGGTAGTTAACGAGTGTTAACTTTATCTGAGGTAGTTAACGAGTGTTAACTTTATCTGAGGTAGTTAACGAGTGTTAACTTTATCTGAGGTAGTTAACGAGTGTTAACTTTATCTGAGGTAGTTAACGAGTGTTAACTTTATCTGAGGTAGTTAACGAGTGTTAACTTTATCTGAGGTAGTTAACGAATGTTAACTTTATCTGAGGTAGTTAACGAGTGTTAACTTTATCTGAGGTAGTTAACGAGTGTTAACTTTATCTGAGGTAGTTAACGAGTGTTAACTTTATCTGAGGTAGTTAACGAATGTTAACTTTATCTGATGTAGCTAAACTACTGGCCTGCACAAGCAAGAATCTTTGGGTTCACCTGCATGACCCTCAAGGTTTTAGCGCTTCTGCATGGCAACATGATCATTTATATTCATCTCAAGGTCACTTGAAATGCCAGTCAACAGATAAGGTTAAGACAGATACATTAATATCAGTAGTATGTTGGTGCAGGCCAGAGGTAACAAGGCCTGGGAACATCCACACATGTGGCTATGTTATCCCTCACATCAGTAGATTTTTGCCAACGAAACTGTTATTGTGCATCCCATGTCCATCCCGTGGACGGTAACCAAGGGTATAAATGGGCCTGGAACTAGGCCCCAACAGGAATTCATCTGGATTTATACCTATCTACTACTGACTTATGTGATGCAAGCCAGTTTAAGATGTCTGCTTAAAATATTTCGAAACATATTTTCATAAGAACATAAGAAAGGAGGAACACTGCAGCAGGCCTGTTGGCCCATACTAGGCAGGTCCTTCACAATCCATCCCACTAACAGAATAATTGCCCAAAGTAATTTTCAATTCTATCTAAGAAATATGCTTTAATGATTCTATTAACTCAAGTGCGAGTCCCACTCAAATCCAACCCCTCTCACTCATGTATTTATCCAACCTAAATTTGAAACTGCCCAGGGTCCTAGCTTCAATAACCCTACTAGGCAGACTGTTCCACTCATCAACTACTCTATTTCCAAACCAATATTTTCCTATATCCTTTCTAAATCTAAACTTATCCAATTTGAATCCATTATTGCGGGTTCTCTCTTGGACAGATATCCTCAAGACCTTATTTATATCCCCCTTATTAATACCCATCTTCCACTTATATACCTCGATCATGTCTCCCCTCATTCTTCGTCTTACAAGTGAATGTAATTTAAGGGTCTTCAATCTTTCTTCATACGGAAGATTTCTAATGCTATGAATTAACTTTGTCATTCGTCGCTGAATGTTTTCTAACGAATTTATATCCATTCTGTAAAATGGAGACCAGAACTGAGCTGCATAATCTAGGTGAGGCCTTACTAATGATGTATAAAGCTGTAATATAACCGCTGGACTTCTGTTGCTTACACTTCTTGATATAAATCCCAGTAATCTATTTGCTTTATTTATTACGCTTAGGCATTGCTGACTTGGTTTAAGGTTGCTGCTTACCATAACACCCAAATCCTTTTCGCATTCTGTACGGCTGAGTTCAACATTATTAAGCTGGTAGGTGCTAGGGTTATGAACATTCCCGAGCTTTAGGACTTTGCATTTATCTACATTGAACTGCATCTGCCATTTTTCTGACCAGGAATTGAGTTTGTCTAAATCCTCCTGAAGTTCCGTGACATCTACGTCTGAATCGATTATCCTACCTATCTTCGTGTCATCAGCGAATTTGCTCATATCACTAGTAATTCCCTCGTCAAGGTCATTTATATATATTATAAACAACAACGGGCCCAAAACCGATCCCTGTGGAACGCCACTTGTTACAGATCCCTACTCAGATTTAACCCCATTAATGCACACCCTCTGTTTCCTATTGGTGAGCCATGACTCGATCCATGCAAACACTTTTCCCCCAATGCCGTGAGCAGCCACTTTATTTAACAGTCTCTGATGTGGTACTCTATCAAAAGCCTTACTAAAATCCAAATAAACAATATCGAATTCTTTATCATGATCAACTGCCTCAAAAGCTTTACTGAAAAAAGTTAATAAATTAGTTAGGCAGGAACGGCCACTGGTGAATCCATGCTGAGTATCATTAATCAAATTATGCCTATCGAGATGGCTTCTTATGTTATCAGCTATAATCGACTCTAATAATTTGCCTACAGTTGATGTTAGACTTATTGGGCGGTAATTTGATGGTAACGACTTGTCCCCTGCTTTAAAAATAGGAATTACATTAGCCATCTTCCACGTATCAGACACTACACCTGTTTGAAGAGATAGGTTAAAAATGTTAGTTAAGGGTTCACAGAGTTCCATTTTGCATTCCTTAAGAACCCTTGAAAAAAGTTCATCAAGACCTGGCGATTTATTTTGCTTCAAACGGTCTATCTGTTTGATAACCATTTCGCTAGTGACTGTGATACTACATAATTTATCTTCTTCAGGCCCACTAAAATACCTAATTCATGGGATATTATTAGTGTCTTCCTGAGTGAAAACCGAGAGAAAATAATTATTAAAAATAGAGCACATATCATTCTCCTTGTCAGTAAGATGCCCATAATTATTTTTAAGGGGACCTATCTTATCACTAACTTTTGTTCTATACACCTGGAAAAAACTTTTTGGGTTAGTTTTCGAATCCCTAGCAACTTTAATTTCGTAGTCCCGTTTAGCTTTTCTTATCCCCTTTTTAACGTCCCTCTTAATGTCAATATACTGATTCATACGATGACCCTCACCTCACCCCTAAAAGATATTTGAGCCTATTATTCATCCATTTTGGGTCATTTCTATTCGATATAATTTCTTTATATGGGATAAATGTTCTTTGGGCAGCATGTATAGTGTTCAGAAAACTGTCATATTGATAGCTCTCTTCATTACCCCAGTCCACAGATGATAAGTGTTCTCTAAGTCCATTGTAATCTGCTAAGCAAAAATCTGGGACTGTTACTGAGTTATCCCTACTATGAAACTTCCATTCAATGCCAAAGGTCATTAGTCGCTTGCGCCAAGTTCCTCTGTAATTTCTAAATTATTAACAAGGGTTTCCTTGTTTGCCAGAACTAAGTCAAGCAGGTTATTTCCCCTTGTAGGTTCTGTCACAAACTGCTTCAATTAATTCCCAGTCAAAAAATTCCAATCAATTTGACTAAAGTTGAAGTCTCCTAGAATAACTACGTTATCGTGCATTGTGGCCTTAACAATTTCCTCCCATAGTAGTCTCCCTTGGTCCCTATCTACGTTTGGGGGACGGTATATCACACCTAAAATCAATTTTTCATGCCCCTCTGAAAATTCTATCCAGACAGACTCTGTATGTGTTATTTCAGACTTTATTCCCTTTTTTATGCAACAGTTCAAGCGATCTCGGACATACAGTGCCACTCCACCCCCCCTTCCCGAAACTTCTGTCTACTTGGAACAATTTAAAACCCTGTATATGACATTCAGCAGGCATGTCCCTATTTTTCGTATTGAACCACGTCTCAGTTATGGCAAATACATCAATGTTACCTGCACTTGCAACTAATCTCAAATCGTCCATCCTAGCACTACGACTATTTGTATATTTTTTTTTTTTTTATTAACACATCGGCCGATTCCCACCAAGGCAGGGTGGCCCGAAAAAGAAAAAACTTTCATCATCATTCACTCCATCACTGTCTTGCCAGAAGGGTGCTTTACACTACAGTTATAAAACTGCAACATTAACACCCCTCCTTAAGAGTGTCGGCACTGTACTTCCCATCTCCAGAACTCAAGTCCGGCCTGCCGGTTTCCCTGAATCCCTTCATAAATGTTACTTTGCTCACACTCCAACAGCACGTCAAGTATTAAAAACCATATGCCTCCATTCACTCCTATCAAATACGCTCACACATGCTTGCTGGAAGAGTCAAGCCCCTCGCACACAAAACTTCCTTTACCCCCTCCCTCCAACCTTTCCTAGGCCGACCCCTACCCCGCCTTCCCTCCACTACAGATTTATACACTCTCGAAGTCACTCTGTCTCGTTCCATTCTCTCTACATGTCCAAACCACCTCAACAACCCCTCCTCAGCTCTCTGGACAATCGTTTTGGTAATCCCGCACCTCCTCCTAATTTCCAAACTCCGAATTCTCTGCATTATATTCACACCACACATTGACCTCAGACATGACATCTCCACTGCCTCCAGCCTTCTCCTCGTTGCAACATTCATCACCCATGCTTCACACCCATATAAGAGCGTTGGTATAACTATACTCTCATACATTCCCTCTTTACTTCCATGGACAAGGTTCTTTGTCTCCACAGACTCCGAAGTGCTCCACTCACCCTTTTCCCTCATCAATTCTATGATTCACCTCATCCTTCATAGACCCATCCGCCGACATGTCCACTCCCAAATATCTGAATACATTCACCTCCTCCATACTCTCTCCTCCAATCTGATATCCAATCTTTCGTCACCTATTCTTTTTGTTATCCTCATCACCTTACTCTTTCCTATATTCACTTTCAATTTTCTTCTTTACACCCTACCAAATTCATCCACCAACCTCTGCAACTTCTCTTCAGAATCTCCCAAAAGCACAGTGTTATCAGCAAAAGCAACTGTGACAACTCCCACTTTGTATTTGCTTCTTTATCTTTTAGCCCAACACCTCTTGCCAAGACCCTCGCATTCACTTCTCTTACAACCCCATCTATAAATATATTGAACAACCACGGTGACATCACACATCCTTGTCTAAGGCCCACTTTTACTGGGAAAAAGTCCCCTTCCCTCCTACACACTCTAACCTGAGCCTCACTATCCTCATAAAAACTCTTCACTGCTTTCAGTAACCTTCCTCCTATTCCATACACCTGCAACATCTGCCACATTGCCCCCTATCTACTCTATCATACGCCTTTTCCAAATCCATAAATGCCACAAAACATCTTTACCCTTATCCAAATACTGTTCACCTATATGTTTCACTGTAAACACTTGGTCTACACACCCCTACCTTTCCTAAAGCCCCTTGTTCATCTGCTATCCTGCTTTCTGTTTTACTCTTAATTCTTTCAATAATAACTCTACCATACACTTTACCAGGTACACTCAACAGACTTATTCCCCTATAATTTTTGCACTCTCTTTTGTCCCCTTTGCCTTTATACAAAGGAACAATACACGCTCTCTGCCAATCCCTAGGTACCTTACCCTCTTCCATACATTTATTAAATAATAGCACCAACCACTCCAAAATTATATCCCCACCTGCTTTTAACATTTCTATCTTTATCCCATCAATCCCAGCTGCCTTACCCCTTTCATTCTACCCACTGCCTCACGAACTTCCCTACACCCACAACTGGCTCTTCCACACTCCTACAAGATGTTATTCCTCCTTGCCCTACACACGAAATCACAGCTTCCCTGTCTTCATCAACATTTAACAAATCCTCAAAATATTCTCTCCATCTTCCCGATACCTCTAACTCTCCATTTAATAACTCTCCTCTCCTATTTTTAACTGTCAAATCCATTTGTTCTCTAGGCTTCCTCAACTTATTAATCTCATTCCAAAACTTTTTCTTATTTTCAACAAAATTTGCTGATAACATCTCACCCACTCTCTCATCTGCTCTCTTTTACATTGCTTCACCACTCTTTTAACCTCTCTTTTCTCTCCATATACTCTTCCCTCCTTGCATCACTTCTACTTTGTAAAAACCTCTCATATGCTAACTTTTTCTCCCTTACTACTCTCTTTACATCATCATTCCACCAATCGCTCCTCTTCCCTCCGCACCCACTCGCCTGTAACCACAAACTTCTGCTGAACACTCTAACACTACATTTTTAAATCTACCCCATACATTTTCGACCCCATTGCCTACACTCTCACTAGCCCATCTATCCTCCAATAGTTGTTTATATCTTACCCTAACTGCCTCATCTTTTAGTTTATAAACCTTCACCTCTCTTTTACTTACTGATTCTATTTTCCTTGTATCCCATCTACCTTTTACTCCCACTGTAGCTATAACTAAAAGTGATCTGATATATATGTGGCCCCTCTATAAACATGTACCTCCTGAAGTCTACTCAACAGTCTTTTATCTACCAATACATAGTCCAACAAACTACTGTCATTACGCCCTACATCATATCTTGTATACTTATTTATCCTCTTTTTCTTAAAATATGTATTACCTATAACTAAACCCCTTTCTATACAAAGTTCAATCAAAGGGCTCCCATTATCATTTACACCTGGCACCCCAAACTTACCTACTACACCCTCTCTGCATGTTTCTCCCACTTTAGCATTTAGGTCCCCTACCACAATTACTCTCTCATTTGGTTCAAAAGTTCCTATACATTCGCTTAACATCTCCCAAAATCTCTCTCTCCTCTACACTCCTCTCTTCTCCAGGTGCATACACGCTTATTATGACCCACTTTTCGCATCCGACCCTTATTTTAATCCACATAATCCTTGAATTTACACATTCATATTCCTCTTTTCCTTCCATAACTGATCTTTCAACATTATTGCTACCCTTCCTTAGCTCTAAC
Organism: Cherax destructor; assembly: GCA_009830355.1. Classification (NCBI taxonomy): domain Eukaryota; kingdom Metazoa; phylum Arthropoda; class Malacostraca; order Decapoda; family Parastacidae; genus Cherax; species Cherax destructor. The sequence goes on from WNWK01027276.1 coordinate 24,787, forward strand.
TCTCTCAGATACTCCTGACTTAATCCCATTTATTTCTCCCCACTGAAACTCGCCTACCCCTTCAGCTTTGTTTCGCTTAGGGCCAGGACATCCAACTTCTTTTCATTCATAACATCGGCAATCATCTCTTTCTTATCATCCGCACTACATCCACGCACATTCAGACAACCCAGTTTTATAAAGTTTTTCTTCTTCTCGTTTTTAGTAGATTTGTACAGGAGAAGGGGTTACTAGCCCATTGCTCCCGGCATCTTAGTCGCCTCATACGACACGCATGGCTTACGGAGGAAAGATTTTTCCACTTCCCCATGGACAATAGAGAAAATAAAAAGAACAAGAGCTATTAAGAAAAAGAAGAAAAACCTAGATGTGTGTATGTATATATATGCATGTGTATGCCAGTGTAGTGTGACCTAAAGTGTAAGTAGAAGTAGCTAGATATACCTGTTATCCAGCGTGTTTATGAGACAGAAAAAAGACACCAGCAATCCTACCATCATGTAAAACAGTTTCAGGTTTCTGTTTCACAGTCACCTGGCAGGACGGTAGTACCTCCCTGGGTGGTTGCTGTCTACCAACCTACTACCTGTATATTTGTATAATACACTTTTAAAGACCCTCCTTTCTCTTCACCCTTCCTGCTCCATTCTGTTTTTCCACTATACCTATTACTGTCCTTGTTATTGTTAAGATTTTTTATATCAAAGCCTAGATCTATATTTCGACATTCAGTATTTTCCATTTCTAAACCCATACCTCTAACTAATCCTAGTTTAAAGTCCTAACAACACCCTCAACTGAGCTAGCAAGAAAATCCACACCTGCCCTGGATAAGTGAACCCCATCCCTGGCATACATGTCATTTCGGCCATAGAAGTGGTCCCAGTTGCAAATGAATGGTACTGCATTATCCTTACAGTGTTTGTCCAGCCAGCAATTGACACCAATTGCCCTGGACAGCCATTCATCTCCAACTCCTCTCCTTGGCAAAATACCACATATGACAGGGTTCCCACCCTTCTTCCTAATTATGTCTATTGCTGACCTATACCTGCTAGTCAGGTCCTCACTCCTACGTCTGCCAACATCGTTGCCTCCAGCACTGAGACAGATAATAGGATTGCTCCCATTACCTCTCATGATGTCGTCCAGACGGCTAACAATATCCTCCATCCCAGCCCCAGGAAAGCAAACCCTCTGTCTCCTACTTCTATCTTTCAAGCAGAAGGCCCTATCCATGTACCTAATTTGACTATCCCCAACAAGAACAATGTTCTTACCTTCCTTGGTGTCGTTCGTGATGTTCCCAGTAGTCGACTCACATTCATCGGGTAACATGGAGAATCGTTCGATGTTTCCACAACAGATTCCTTGTTCTTCGTTGATTCTACTCTCCATCGTCCTCTTGATCTTTAACTTTGTCCCATGCATTCCAGCCACTGTCCAGGTTCCTTTCTTGGCTTGAGGATTCTCAACAGGAGGATTACTACGAATCCTCTTGTTTTCCTCAGTCAGTCGCTGTATCTCAAGCTTAGCTACCCTCAGTTCTTTCTTCAGCTGCTGGTAGAGTAGCTCAAGAGAGGACATCTTGTTCAGATTCACAGAGAGCCACAAGACACGTCTTCACTGAGTTAAGTCAGGTCCACCACTCTCAGTTAAGTCAGGTCCACCACTCAAAGTCAGGTC
>WNWK01027277.1:0-26471 GCA_009830355.1 Cherax destructor
AAGAGTTCTCCTTTTCTCCTCATTCCCTTTGGCTGTCTGGTGCACAAGCTCCGAGCGCCGTTTCTGGCCAGGTACTTTTGTCTCTATTCTGTGTCATTCCCTGCAGCTTCAGTTCTAAGATCCGTATCTTGGCTTCTGCTTTTTTGACTTGCATTTCCCATTTTCTACTCTCCTCAGCTATCCTCTTCTCCATTCCCATGCTGATCACCAATATCTTCCTCTCCCATTCCTTCTTTTTTTTGAATTCCTCCTCAGTGATCACCAATATCTTCCTCTCCCATTCCTTTTCCCTTGCGATGTTTTCCTGCTCCCACTGTGGCCTACCCATATCGGCCATCATCCTCCTTGTTGACACCCCTCTCCCTGAGCCGCCCATATTGCCATGGTGTGCCCTTGTGGATGTATTGAGAGTATCAGAAGAAGAGAGAAATAAGAGGGATAGGGAAGGGGGTGAGGGAGAAAGGAGAAAGGATAGGGAAGGGGGTGAGGGGGAGAGAGATATCTTAGAGGTAGTGTGGACGAGGGTGGATAGAGAGATAGAGAGGGAGAGGTGGAGAGGGAGGTAGAGAGTTAGAGAGATGGGTAAAGGGAGAGAGACGAAGGTATAGGGAGGGAGATAGAGGAGGGAGGGAGAGGGGAGTGAGAGAGATAGATAGGGAAAGGGATAGAGAGGTAGGGAGAGTGAGGGATAGGGAGGGGAGATAGGGGGAGAGGGAGGTGTAGAGAGGGGAGAGGGAGGTATGGACTACTCTCCTAATATTTTGCTAGAATTTTGCTGGTACTAATTCCATATCAAATAATGATACTAAGCTAGGCTAAGACAAGCCCAGAGAAAAGATAGAGGGAGAGCAATAGAGAGATGAAGGAAGAGAGGGTATAGAGGGAGAGAGGGTATAGGGGGAGGGTATAGAGGAGAGAGGGTTTAGGGGGAGAGAGAGAGAGGAGGGTGCATGTGTGGGGGAGGAATGGAGGGATAGAGGTGTAGTGTTAGTATGGTAGGGTATGGGAGGGTCTGAGGGTGACCATCATATCAGGTTTCAGCCGTGTGTGCGTGCGTGCGTGTGTGTGTGGTGTGTGTGTGTGTGTGTGTGTGTGTGTGTGACTCACCTAATTGTACTCACCTAATTGTGGTTGCAGGGGTCGAGACTCAGCTCCTGGCCCCGCCTCTTCACTGTCTGCTACTGGGTCTCTGCTCTCCTGCTCCATGAGCTTTATCATACCTTGTCTTAAAACTATGTATGGTCCTGCCTCCACTATATCTTTCTCTAGTCCATTCCACTTCCTGACTACTCTGTGGCTGAAAAATGTTTCCTGACATCCCTTTGACTCATCTGAGTCTTCAGCTTCCATTGTGTCCCCTTGTTTCTGTGTTCCCTCTCTGAAACAACCTGTCACTATCTACCTTGTCAATTCCCGCAGTATTTTGTATGTCGTTATCATGTCTCCTCTGACCTTTCTTTCCTCCAGTGTTGTTAGTCCTATTTCCCTCAATCTTTCTTCATAAGACAGACCCCTGAGTTGTAGAACTAACCTTGTGCAAACCTTTGCACTTTCTCTAGTTTCCTTCGTGCTTGACCAGGTGTGGGTTCCAGACTGGTGCTGCATATTCTAGTATGGGCCTGACGTATACGGTATACAGTGTCTTGAACGATTCCTTGTTAAATTAATGGAATGCTAATCTAAGGTTTGCCAGACGCCCATATGCTGCCGCAGTTATCTGGTTGATGTGTGCCTCCGGAGACGTGCTTGGCGTGTGTGTGTGTCATCTGTGTGTCTGCGTGTCTGTGTCTGTTTGTCTGCCGTTGTCTGTCTTGTTGCCTTGTCTGTGGGGGGGGGGGGGGGGGGGGGGGGGGGGGGGGGGGGGGGGGGGGGGGGGGGGGTGTGTGTGTGTGTGTGTGCATCTGTGTGTCTGCGTGTCTGTGTCTGTTTGTCTGCTTGTTTGTCTGTCTTGTTGCCTGTGTCTGTTTATGTGTAGTTACCTAAATGTTGTTGCATGGATCTGTGTCTGTGTAAATACCTATTAGTAGTTACAAGAGCAGAGCTCTGCTCGTACTGTCTCGTCTTCAATATGTATATACGTATATATATATACAGAGCTAGTCACTGCATTATGCCGGATGAGCGCCGTGACGAAATCAAAGGCCTACCATACAGGGGGGTCTGTTTTCGTAAGTACATTATGCCGGGTAGCAGCCGTTAGCATGACGTCACGGCCTCCCGCCACACTCCACAGTGACTCCTCAGTGCTCACGTGGCTGCTGTGGTGAGACGAAGTGTTGCACTTTTGTCTCTCATCCGCTCCATCTTTTCCAGCCTCTCCCTCAGTTATTTTCACTCCATAGCAGTACTGTCTCAATCAAGGTACACACATATATCTTTGTGAATTCCTTAAAAGTGCTTTCCAATTCATAATCTTGTCGGTGTCATTACTGTTGTGAGTGTCTGTTGACTGGGCATATTTTTCCCCTCGAGTACTTCCCACGTTCTGAAAATATGTCACCTGGAACACTCTAGACTTCCCACCTGTAGTTTTAATAATTCTTTTGACTCATTCCTCCACAATTTATATTTTTTTATCCTAAAGTCCATGAATATTCAGCGACCTCCCTCTCTCCTCCTCCAAGTTCCGTTCTGTTAGGTAAATGGACATAGATGGAACTAACGTGACATTTTAAAAATAACAACGTTTCGCTCTCCAGCAGCTTCATCAAGCTTGGTGAGCGAAACGTTGTCAGAGTAAAATGTTCCAATAGTTACATCTGTGCCCATTTACCTAACATTTTGTAGGTAATTCTATCATTTTTACTAACTTCCATTATCTCTAAATGTCTGTGTGTTTGTGCAGCTTACCTTATCTCCCGTATACCCTCCCTCCCCTCTCCCCGGTTACCTGAGAGCATTTCGGCAGAGGTCTTGTTTGTTCCCTCTCCTCTGCCTTCTGCCACCTCACCTGCAATTACTATTCCTGCCTTCACCTTGTGTTTGTGTGCGTGTAATGTGATCATGCACACAAGATGTATTTTTTACATATTATAAAAACGTATATTATTGTTATTCTCTGCAGGAATGCCAATACTAAATTTTTATAATGGTACAGTTGTGTTACTGGGGCAGTGTGCGGTTGTTGACTGAGGGGTGACACAGCAGTGAGGGGGTGACACAGCAATGAGGGGTGAAACAGCAGTGAGGGGTGACACAGCAATGAGGGGTGACACAGCAGTGAGGGGTGACACATCAGTGAGGGGTGACACAGCACTGAGGGGTGACACAGCAGTGAGGGGTGACACAGCAGTAAAGGCGACACAGCAGTGAGGAGTGACACAGCTCCAACTTCATGAGTGGTACCCTCCACATTATGCACCTGTCTTCTGGACTGTCCCACTGACCTTCAGATTGGCTGGAGTAGATCTGACAGACTGGTGTTAAGGCCACACCCTAAGATGGGTGAGTGGCTTCCTTACCTGTGCCACTGCTGCTCATCCTTACCTGTTGTTTAAATTGCATTATACCTGTAGTGTTTTGTGTGTGTGAACGATGTTTCTAAAATGCTTCGTTCTCCCTTACCTTGTCCTGTACCAGGCGTCTCCGCCTTGCTTACCTTTCTTCTTTGATCTTGGGTGGAGGTGATGCTCTTGCTGCAGTTGTCTCCGGGTCTGTCTTCACTTCTGAGTGTGTTTTCTTGGGAATGTATATACTGACGCATCTCTGTTTTTATCTCACAAGGATCAAAGGATGAATGTAGCTTTCTTGTGGATTCCTTCGTGCCGTGATATATTGCTGTCCAGAGACTGTAAACAGATATTCAACGTTGTCAGTTATGTGTACATTGTCACAGTCGTGGCATTGTAATTTGGATGTTGGTGTCGTAATGGAAACTTTGTATCTTTCCCAAAGGATGTTTGATGGTAGCTATTGGTGTTCCATGTTTGGTTTCGTTGGTCGGAGGTTTCAGCTACTGTTTCACAACGTTGTATATATCTTGGGTAGGCTTACTAGGCTACTTATGGTGTGAATATTTGGATTATGATTTATATGTATGTGCATTATTTATGTTCCCTCTTACTGCGTGATTATTAAATAAAACACTGTGTTTTGTTCGCCTAAAAGCACTGTTAAAATGTTAATTTACTATGGTGCATATTTCCCATAGACCAGAAATAAATATTTTTTGAGTAACATATATATTGTGGCTTCTTCTGGACTTCCTTTTATTTATGCCTTTATTGAAAATCATAAAAAAATTAAAGTTTATATGTTTTATGTTAAAACTGCCTGACTTTCATTCTTGAATTTTCTGATGCGGCTTTACCTGTGAGATTTTAATTTTCAGTAATGTTATTAAGCAGCTTTTTCACGGTATAGATATTCCTACAGTAGGTTACCTGTGGAATCTTCCCTTCAGGCAAGAATTTTGACATATCTCAGATTAAAGTTTGGCATCTGATTTCAGCAGCCCTCGGGATGGTTTTCCATGATTTTAAGTGAAGCCATGTTTGAGTCTTGATCCTATGTAGATCACTGAATCATCTTCACTTAGATAGTAGTGTCTCCAACTTACACACAGAGATGTAAATTAAAGACAATAATTAGGGGGATCTATTAAAAGTATTTTTTTATTTATTTCACATGAAATGCAGATCTTACGACATTACATTAACGTAATTAATCAGTGTATGAGTTCCAGGTGTTTACTTCCCAATTGCATTGTCACTGTATGCATAAAGTGCGTTTTACTTTACTCTGTTAGTTATAAAAGAGATATTATCATAACTTTGGAACTTTATCTTATTTTATTCTCAGTTTAGTTAAATTAATTCTTAAAAATGTGAATAACGTTATCTGAAAATCAACAATAGCATATCAATACAGTCTAGCGATAGTCAGATACTTACCTCATCCACTGAGGCAAGAGGAATCACAGAATGTCTGAGGCAAGAGGAATCACAGAATGTCTGATGCAAGAGGAATTACAGAATGTCTGAGGCAAGAGGAATCACAGAATGTCTGAGGCAAGAGGAATCACAGAATGTCTGAGGCAAGAGGAATCACAGAATGTCTGAGGCAAGAGGAATCACAGAATGTCTGAGGCAAGAGGAATCACAGAATGTGTACCAGATGTAAATAGCGAAATAACAAGTAAATTTAATAGTTACAATGTATTATGTTATGAGGCTAAACTCTTCTTTTAGAAATGCTTTTATGAATTATTATACTTGCATGAAGCTGCATTTGCAGCTTCAGCAAAATGTCAGTCAGTCATCTTTACATTTGATTCTTGCAATATGCATTACATTTGATTCTTGCAATATGCATTACATTTGATTCTTGCAATATGCATTACATTTGATTTTTGCAGTATGCATAATTTCAAGAGGTCGCCTTGATATGTATTTTCTTTCAAAACATCGAATTGACATAGAAATGTTATTTGGTCAAAAAAAAAAAAAAAGTCCGTAATATGTTTAGGCTTCTCGGAAGCTCAGCTGTCCTGAGCTTACGCTTGAGTGAGTAAATTGCGTCCCAAATTTAAATGACAATGTTAACTTGAGCATCGGTATAGAGGAATTACTTTATGATTTTTTTCAAGCAAAGTAACTAATAATAGTGAACCAGAGCCATAATTACTATTTCTATTCAAACACCAATTTGCGCCTTGTAAACGATGGGAAATAATCGTGAGTATTGTCGTATATCTTCAGTCAAGGCGTCAAAACTATTTTAGACAGACACAGACTACAGTGAACCATTAATAGTTATTACCTCATGATAAATTCTACAAGACATATTTATACGCACATTCACACACACACACACCTTTAAGAAGAGGTATGATAAGGTTTTCGGTGCGGGGAGTGTGATCTAGCTATGATTCGACCCAATATATAGGTGCGTATACATGTACGTACACACACACACACACAGGGACCAGTAGCGACCAGTAAAGAGGCGGGGCCAGGAGCTGTGAATCGACCCCTGCAACCACAATTAGGTCAGTACATCTTTAAGAAGAGGTATGCTAAGGTTCTTGGATCACAAAGAGATTGGTGATCTTCACACTGAGGCTGAGGGAAAGATACAGATGTCATCTGTAGAGAGCGTGAAGCTGGAGAGATACAGATGTCATCTGTAGAGAGCGTTAAGCTGGAGAGATACAGATGTCATCTGTAGAGAGCGTGAAGCTGGAGAGATACAGATGTCATCTGTAGAGAGCGTGAAGCTGGAGAGATACAGATGTCATCTGTAGAGAGCGTGAAGCTGGAGAGATACAGATGTCATCTGTAGAGAGCGTGAAGCTGGAGAGAAGAGGAACAGCTGCCGAGATGAAGGAACAAAGCCAGCAAGAAGATTTAAAGAAGCTTAGGAAGGAATTGGAGACGATGAAAGGAAGGTAGCGGCAGGAATAGTAATAACAGGTGAGGGAGCAGGATAAAAACATAAAGAAGCAAACAAGACCTTTGAGAAAGTGTTCTCAAGCATCCGGGAGGTACAGGAGATGATAAACCGAGCAGGAAAAGGACTGTTCGAAGAAGGAAGTAGGAGGAGGACAAATAAAGGTCACTGATTATCAGTGGGTTTCAGGAGGATGAATAGAGGACTAATGAAGAAATATGTATTTGGAAGAGTTAGAGATTCAAACTATTATTAAACAAACCAAGTCACAAATTTTCAGGGATATGAAAAGTACTAGAGAGAAAAAATGTGCTCAGCCAAGTTGAGCCTCAGAGCAGAAATGGCTTGACAGAATTAAGAAACGGAAACTATGGCAAAAACAGTAAGAAAGATTTCACCGTGTGTACCTCGATAGGGATAAAACAATGAGATGGAAAAACTAAATGAGATAAAAGATGCCAGAGGCAGGAAGCAAATCCAGAGAATGTATAGATGGGAGGAATCTCAGCCTCTAAGGAATGCCATGAACACCCTCACATACACCACCACCTGTTCTAGCCCCTTTTCACACTCTAACATTACAATAACACAAAACTTGCCATACCCTACACCCTTCCTATACCAACAGTTCTCTCCCCCCTCTCAGTGCAAAAACATTCCTAACAATTGGTGCTAACTCAGACCCTTAATTCCCACTTCCCCCAACTCACCGACCTCTCTAACCACTCTCATCTACATCCTTGCCTGATTTCTTCCAGTACAGGAAACTCACCCCAACTAACCCCTCACTTTTACCCAGTACTCCACCAGCCCTTACTCTTTATTCCTAGTATAGTGACTTATTTCCCAATGGAAATAAGTCACTCTGACTTTTTTTGGGTTATCCTAGGTTCTCTACACATATGCTGCTATGTATGATAATCTATGTAACTGTATTTGTGTATACCTGAATACACTTACTTACTACACTGCCCCATATGCAAAGACCAAGAAATCAGGAGCCAGAGACCTGGAGCATAGAAACAAAATGGAAACTGATTTTAGAGATGATAACAAATGTCATCTTTCCGGCTGGATATCAGATTAGAAGGAAGGACAGAGAGAACAGAGGAGGTGGGGGAGTGGTACTGTTAAGCGAACATTATTGGAGTTTTGAGATTAGAGTGGAAACGACAGAGGCAAATAATTACATAGGCACACTCAAGACACGGGAGTGTCTTAAGTTGTGAAAGCAGTGATGTACAACCCTCTGCTAAACGGCAGGAAACCAAGATAAGAATATGATAACAACAACAGAGCGTTGCTGGATACAGTAGTAGAAAATACCAGAAAAGTGCATATGAGAAATGCAAAGCTGTGAATTATGAGAAAATCTAAACATAAGGAAAAGACTGGAAGAACCTCGAACCACACGGGGAATCAGAACCTTGGAGGGCTTGGATGCTAGAAGTGGTAACAGAGAGCTTCATACACCACTGAGTCAGGGGACACAACCAGAGAGAGAGAGAGAGAGAGAGAGAGAGAGAGAGAGAGAGAGAGAGAGAGAGGGAGAAAGAGGAGGGGATGAAATAAAATAGCTGGACCTTGAATTCAAACTGAGTAATTCTGACACAGGCGATATTAAATATGAAAGATCCCTAGGCGCTAGCAACCGAACAGTTCTGTGTTCTGATTATTTTTAGAAGTAAATTTAGAGAGAAAGTGAGAAAGAAAGAAATGGTTTGGGAGGGGTGAGAGAAACTAAACTTTCATAAATGTGACCACACAGGCATAAGACAAATCTCGAATGAAATGCAGTGGAAACGGAAACCAGAAGGAAGGAAAGACGGCAAAGGAGATGATGAAGTATGTAACTGGAAAGTGCCAAGAGGCACAGGAGGAATTCAAACCCAAAAACAAAAGAAACAATAGAACGAACAGAGCGAACCATGGTTCACCTAGAGGTGGAAAGAGACAAATAATAAAAGTGCTAGATCATGGAAAAAATAAAATAAAAATGCTGACAAATATGGAAGTGAGAAGAAGATCCAGAAACAAATATGTATGGGTAAGAAGAGAGGCGTAATGATCATTTGAGAAAGACATGTCATCGAAAGCCAGAGCCACCCTAAAGTTGCAACACAGCCACATCAGGAGGAAGGCTACAGTACAGTGCCAATCTAACAGGCTAAAGAAGGCAGGAGAGTTTATAAAGAATGACCAGGAAGTCAGCGAGGTGCTCTGCAAGCAACGTATGAAGGTATCCTCAGAGGAAATGGAGATGGTACCAGAAAGCAAAAGTGGAAGAGTGCACCAGCAAGTGCTGGTTTCAATACATACAGCAGGAGAATAAGTTTGGGAACTATTATATAAGCTAGAAATATCGAAGCCAGTGGGACCAGATATCTCTCTGTAGATCCTGAGTTAGGGAGAGGAAGGATTGTGTGAGCCGCCAGCCACAATCTTTAACAAGTCTGTAGACACAGGACTACAGACAGAAGTACTTAAAAAAGCATGTATAGTCCGAATATTTAAGAAAAGGGGACTGAGAGGTAGCATTAAACCACAGCCAGTGCTACTGACACTGGCCATGGAGAAGAGTATCTGGAAAAGAATGGGAGAGCATACTTAAGGGAGTGGTCTCATAAACGAAATGACCACGTTTTACTACAGAAGAGAGAGAGAGAGAGAGAGAGAGAGAGAGAGAGAGAGAGAGAGAAAAGAGAAAGAGAGAGAGAGAGAGAGAGAGAGAAGAGAAGAGAGAGAGAGAGAGAGAGAGAGAGGAAAAGGGTAGATTGCATATTTTGGGAGAGTAAAATTGGTTTTGACACAGTACTGCACACGTAATTGGGACTAAAACCTAAACGAGCAGGTAAAATAACAGGAAAGGCACTTCAGTGGATTAAGGAATACTTCTCAGGAAGGAAACCATGAGTGATTTTCCCGGAAAAGGTGTCGAAATGGGCGCATGTGACGAATGGGGTTCCAAAAGAATCAGCACTGGTACAGGTAATATTTTTTGTAATTGAACGACATGACAGAAGGACTAGATTAAGAACTATCTCTGTTTAAGACCAGGAAAGACTTGAAATTGACCTAGACAAATGGCTGGTCTTGTCTGACATGTAGCTGCTAAAAGTTTATGAAGATTGAGAATGGGCAATTAAAGACCACAGAGTACAAGCTCCGGGAGCGATGTCTGCTATTCCCACTCAAGGAGAAGGGTCTTGGGGTGAGCATTGTGTCGATCATATCACCTAAGGCGCAGATGAATCAAATAACTACGGCAGTAAACTTACGTCTGACAAATCAAAATATAAGCTTAATGAACCTCAGTAAGGAGTAGTTCACGACACTGTGAACATAAGAACATAAGAACATAAGAAAGGAGGAACACTGCAGCAGGCCTGTTGGCCCATACTAGGCAGGTCCTTCACAATCCGTCCCACTAACAGAATATTTGCTCAACCCAATTTTCAATACTACCCAAGAAATAAGCTTTGACAATTCTACCCACTCATGCGCGAGTCCCACTCAAATCCAACCCCTCTCACTCATGAATTTATCCAACCTAAATTTGAAACTACCCAAGGTCCTAGCTTCAATAACCCTACTAGGCAGACTGTTCCACTCATCAACTACCCTATTTCCAAACCAATACTTTCCTATATCCTTTCTAAATCTAAACTTATCTAACTTGAATCCATTATTGCGGGTTCTCTCTTGGAGAGATATCCTCAAGACCTTATTTATATCCCCTTTGTTAATACCCATTTTCCACTTGTATACCTCGATCATGTCTCCCTCATTCTACGTCTTACAAGTGAATGTAATTTTAGGGTCTTCAATCTTTCTTCGTAAGGAAGATTTCTAATGCTATGTATTAATTTAGTCATTCTACGCTGAATGTTTTCTAACGAATTTATGTCCATTCTGTAATATGGAGACCAGAACTGAGCTGCGTAATCTAGGTGAGGCCTTACTAATGATGTATAAAGCTGTAATATAACCTCTGGACTTCTGTTGCTAACACTTCTTGATATAAATCCCAGTAATCTATTTGCCTTATTACGTACGCTTAGGCATTGCTGTCTTGGTTTAAGGTTGCTGCTTACCATCACCCCCAAGTCCTTCTCGCAATCTGTATGGCTAAGTTCTACGTTATTTAACTTATAAGTGCTTGGGTTATGGACACTCCTGAGCTTCAGAACCTTGCATTTATCTACATTGAACTGCATCTGCCACTTTTCTGACCACGAATTAAGTTTGTCTAAATCTTCCTGAAGTTCTATGACATCTATGTTTGAATCAATTATTCTACCTATCTTCGTGTCGTCGGCGAATTTGCTCATATCACTAGTAATTCCCTCATCAAGGTCATTGATATATATTATAAATAACAATGGGCCTAAGACTGATGCCTGTGGAACACCACTTGTTACAAGTCCCCATTCGGATTTAACCCCATTTATGCACACTCTCTGCTTCCTATTGGTGAGCCATGACTCGATCCATGACAGCACTTTTCCCCCAATGCCATGAGCTGCCACTTTCTTTAACAGTCTCTGGTGCGGTACTCTATCAAAGCCTTACTAAAGTCTAAATAAACAATATCGAATTCTTTATCGTGATCAACAGCCTCAAAAGCTTTACTGAAGAAGGTTAATAAATTAGATAGGCAGGAACGGCCCCTCGTGAATCCATGCTGGGTATCATTAATCAAATTATGGTTATCTAGATGGCTTCTAATAATATCAGCTATAATTAACTCAAGTAATTTGCCTACAATTGAGGTCAGGCTTATTGGGCGGTAGTTTGACGGTAGTGACTTGTCCCCTGCTTTAAAAATAGGAATTACATTAGCCATCTTCCACATATCAGACACTACACCTGTTTGAAGAGATAAATTAAAAATGTTAGATATTGGTTCACAGAGTTCCATTTGCATTCCTTAAGAACCCTTGCAAAAAACTCATCAGGACCCGGCGATTTATTTTGTTTCAGTCGGTCCAGCTGTTTCATAATCATTTCGCTAGTGACTGTGATATTACATAATTTATCTTCTTCTGGGCCTCTGTAAAAATTAATTACTGGGATATTATTAATGTCTTCCTATGAGGAGAGATTAAGGGAGCTAATCCTGATGACATTAGAGGAAAGAGGATAGGGGGCAATATGATTGCAGTGTAAAAAATACTGAGAGGAACTGAGAGTGTGGACAGGAAACAGATAGTTCGAGAGGCGAGAAACAGGAACAAAAGGACACCCCTGGAAGTTGAAACACGGAGATGGGGACTCGATGCTTGAAACCATTTAAAAGCGAAAACATATTCATATTAGCGATTACACACACACACAAACATACGTGAGAATGTTTGTATGTGTGTATAAATGTGTATGTGGGAGTATGTATGCATGCCTGCGTGTTTGTGTATTTGTGTGGGTAAGTGTCTGTGTGAGAGAGTAACTAGAATATATCGTGAGTTCTATATCCTCACAAACAAGAACACAGTGTGACAAGGGTACTGAGTAGCAAGGATTCAGAGTAACAAGGATACAGAGTAACAAGGGTGCAGAGTAACTAGGATACAGAGTAACAAGGATTCAGAGTAACAAGGATACAGAGTAACAAGGGTGCTGAGTGACAAGAGTACTGAGTAACAAGGATACAGAGTAGCAACGATACAAAGTGAAAAGGATACAGAGTGACAAGGATACAGAGTAACAAAGATACAGAGTGACAAGGGTACTGAGTGACAAGAATACAGAGTACCAAGGGTAATGAGTGACAAGAGTACTGAGTGACAAGAATACTGAGTGACAAGAATAGTGAGTGACATGAGTACTGAGTGACAAGAATACTGAGTGACAAGAGTACTGAGTGACAAGAGTACTAAGTGACAAGAGTACTAAGTGACAAGAGTACTGAGTGACAAGAGTACTGAGTGACAAGAGTACTGAGTGACAAGAGTACTGAGTGACAAGAGTACTGAGTGACAAGAGTACTGAGTGACAAGGATACAGAGTGACAAGGATACAGAGTGACAAGAATACAGAGTAACAAAGGTAATGAGTGACAAGAGTACTGAGTAACAAGGATACAGAGTGACAAGAGTACTGAGTGACAGATATAGAGTGACAAGGTACTGATGAAAAGATATAGAGTGCAAGAGTATAGTGCAAGATTACTGAGTACAAGAGATACTGAGTGACATGAGAGTACAGAGTGACAAGAGTACTGAGTGACAAGAGTACTGAGTGACAAGAGTACTGAGTGACAAGAGTACTGAGTGACAAGAGTACTTAGTGACAAGAGTACTGAGTGACAAGAGTACTGAGTGACAAGAGTACTGAGTGACAAGAGTACTAGTGACAAGATACATGAGTGAGAGAGGATACGTATTAATGGTATTAGAGTGGCTAAGTTCTGAGTGACCAAGGTAATGATACAAGTGAGTTCTGAGTGACAGAGAGTACAAGAACAGTGAGTGACAGGAGTACTGAGTGACAAGGTACTGAGTGACAAGGTAGAGTAACAAGGTACTGAGGACAAGAGTACTAGTAACAAGGACTGAGTGACAAGAGTACTGAGTGACAAGAGTACTGAGTGACAAGAGTACTGAGTGACAAGGACAAGTACATGAGTGAAAGGATACGAGTGCAAGAATACGAGTACCAAGGGTAATGAGTGACAAGAGTACTGAGTGACAAGAATACTGAGTGACAAGAATAGTGAAGTGACAAGAGTACTGAGTGACAAGAGTACTAAGTGACAAGAGTACTGAGTGACAAAGTACTAGTGACAAGAGTACTGGTGACAAGAGTACTAGTGACAAGTACTGAGTGACAAGGTACTGAGTGACAAGAATACTGAGTGACAAGAATACTAAGTACAAAGTACTGAGTGACAAGAGTACTGAGTACAAGGTACTGAGTGACAAATACTAAGTACAAGTGTACTGAGTGCAAGAGTACTGAGTGACAAGGTACGAGTGACAAAGTACTGAGTGACAAGAATACTGAGTACAAGGTACTGAGTGACACAGACATACTGAGTGACAGATACTGAGTACAAGATACGAGTGACAAGAGTACTGAGTGACAAGAATACTGAGTGACAAGAGTACTGAGTGACAAGAATACTGAGTGACAAGAGTACTGAGTGACAAGAATACTGAGTGACAAGAGTACTGAGTGACAAGAATACTGAGTGACAAGAGTACTGAGTGACGGGGTACTTATTAACTGAGTAATTAGAGGAACTTAGTTTCTGAGTGACAAGGTAAGTAACACAGGCACTGAGTGACAGGGTAAGTAACACAGGCACTGAGCGACAGGGTAAGTAACACAGGCACTGAGCGACAGGGTAAGTAACACAGGCACTGAGTGACAGGGTAAATAACACAAACACTGAGTGACAGGGTAAGTAACACAGGCACTGAGTGACAGGGTAAGTAAGTAACACAGGCACTGAGTGACAGTGGTTATAAGTGGCATTAGTAATAAGTGAGACATATTTCATCACACAGACATCAACCAAAATAATAAATAACTTATTTTGAGAGAAAAGGGAAAAGTTTGTGGTGGAACCATTACTGGGAACAATATCTGTCTAACTGTTTACTTATCTATCTCAACCATCTCACCCGGCTCGCCTCCCTCACTACCTGCTATCTCTCTCTCTCTCTCTCTCTCTCTCTCTCTCTCTCTCTCTCTCTCTCTCTCTCTCTCTCTCTCTCTCTCTCTCTCTCTCTCTCTCTCTCTCTCTCTCTCTCACACACACACACACACACATCCTATTCTTCTATTTACACTCATTTCACTGTTTTCCCCTGTTTCTATTCCCCGTCCAATTTGAACTCTCCGCATCTAACTCTTTCTAATTTACCATCCTCTTCATTTCCATCTCGCTTCTCTCTCAATTTCTAACTTTCCCTAACTTTCTCTCTTCTTTCCACCTCCATTCTGCCTGTCTCACTTGCTTCTCCGGCTCTTGGGAACAAATAGTGAGGATGGATAGCGTCATCACTGTGAGTAAGGAGTCCCTGAGGTCTGGTGAAGGCGGAAGGATGGCTTAGGATGGCTGTTCCTGACATCTTTTGTCCTACCTCCTCGGCCAACGTCACGCTCTCTATTTATCTATGATTTAAAAATAATAATTTCCACCATCAGCAACACTGCTTCCTCTTCCTGGACCACTGTATCAATATTCACTCAGAGGTCGCATTATATGTCCTACGTCATTGCTTATCTCTTTCTCTCTATCTTTCTACGCATCTTTATCTATCTATCTCTATCTATTTTTATGTACTCAAGAAATTTACAGTTAGGTTAAGAGTTCCTACCTTTATGTTCAAGATAAAAGCTGTTACCTACCTCAGTTCCTTTGAAAGTATTTGTATTGTTATGATTCATATAAATAGTCAATAGGATGAACTTGGAGCCATCACTAGCTGGCGATTTCATTTGATCAACAGACTTTATTTCATCGATGCCATTTTACTGTATGTACATCTTCCACACTCAAGTTATCCTAGAAAGAAATGATTGCTGATGAAGTGATGCTTTTGAGAAGTTTACAGCCAGAGTGTAGTTGCTGTTTGTTGCCCGTCTTGCTGTACAGAAGCTGTCTTCTCGGTTTCTGTGATATGGAGTCTAGTGTGGTACCTTGACAACATTGGCCCTGTACATAACAGTAAGGCCTTCCACATTCCTTCGGTGTTGAAGGATCTGACGAAATGACCAGGTACCTGGTGGCTAAAGCTCTCGCTTCACACACGGAGGGCCCCGGTTCGATTCCCGGCGGGGTGGAAATGTTTCGACGTGTTTCCTTACACCTGTTGTCATGTTCACCTAGCAGCAAATAGATACCTGGGTGTTAGTCGACTGGTGTGGGTCGCATCCTGGGGGAAAAGATTGAGGACCCCAATGGAAATAAGACAGACAGTCCTCGATGACGCACTGACTTTCTTGGGTTATCCTGGGTGGCTAACTCTCCGGGGTTAAAAATCCGAAGAAAATCTTATCTTATGACAGATCTGTCCCGGCTGAGTCAAGATGAGAGATGAGTTCTCTTGCTCTATTCTGAGTTCTGTCGAGAAGTTGTATATGAGACAGGGGGCAGACAATTCAAGTATGTGCAGCATACTTAAGATTTGAATGCACTTGTGCCTCTTACGTCAAAGTACTATTAACTTTCTGGAAGCCATGTTTGCAAGATTTACCGCGTGGTTCTTCATATTCAATTGAAATCAAGTTTCACCCCATGGATATCAACCTCATCCCCGGGTTTCAACACTCAATCATTCTTGCCACAATAAAATGTCACATTAGTTGCACTTATGCCTTTTTACCTAACATATTGTCGGTAATTCTACAACATTATTACAATTCTTGCTATTGCTTCAGAATTCACATCATGGTGCCTAATAACCATCATTATTTGCGTTTTTCAGACACAAATGTAACCTGCCATCATTTTTTTTTCCAGGCTGATATAGCTGTAAGCTAGTAATTGATATAAGTGGATAAGTAAATGCCAGAGTACAGTCGCCTGCATATGCATGGGATTATTGGATGAGTTGAAGGTCACTGAGTACAAATTTCATAATAATGGCCCCAGCAAACATCCCTGTGGAACACTGGCACCGATTGGGTTCTTGTTGACTTATATGTGTGTAAATTATTAGTTATCAAAGGCTCTTGCTGACAAACACTTGTGTGTTGTTTTAGTTACTAGTAATCAAAGGTACTTACCGTTATGAATACTACTCACAATCGTGAGGAGGTGTGTTAATTCTGATATTTTTAAACACACGACTAATATTTTTAAAGTATCGGCCGTTTTTACTGATACCGATTCCGTAAAAACATGGCCGATACCGGCCTATACCCATACGTTGGCACATCACCAGTTAATAACCAAACATGAGAAAGTTTCCCGATATGTTACGAAAGGGACAGTATTGTTTTGATAAAGATTTCCCGTATTTTCACCCTTAGAAGTGCATAAGTACAGACTAGAAACATGTACAGCAGAGTTACCCAATATTGCACACGAAGGGAAACCAATGAAAGACAGCTGGGAACAATGTGAAAAAGTGAACTAGTTTATTATGCATCAACGTTAAATTAGAGTGAATAAATTAAAATAATGAGTAGAACTCTTTGAAATTAATTCATTTTATTATGAAGAACTGTTGAACCCATCAAATTATACACTAGAAGTAGATGTTAATTAAAGAGGAGAACAAGACACTGATAATTATCCTGAACAGAAGAATAGATGGGACTCATAGGTAAGGACCCAATAAGGGGTGAGGGGAAAGTGTGGATAGTTGAAGAATAGATGGGGAGAGGAAAGAAATATCCTAGAACATAAACCACAGTCAACCTCAGTAGAAGAATGCCTTGAAAATTTACATCAAATATTTCCCTCCTCGGGGATTTCAACCTAATTTTTGGAACACCAGTGTTCCAAAAATTAGCCTCCGGAGCACTTTAGCCCAACAAATACAAACCAGAGAGCTACTGAGACTATATGATAACTTTAAACAGATAAAAAAAATTACTAGAACTAAAAATACACTATACTTAATCATCACTTACATGGGAAACTAATCACAGACATAACAATTTCAAATTCAATATACAGTTCTCGGATCAAAGCCTCAATGAAGAATATACAAGCATAAATCCATGTTTAGAGAAGCTACGAAATAGTCAGCAGGTAGAGAGAGATTCCATTAATTTAACATTAACTGGAATTGTGTAAGAAAAAATAAGTAGAGGACTATCTAACATTCCCCTTAACTCACTCGAATGTTTGCTAAGGTTGAATAAAGACGTTTACAAGGTTTGTATAAAATATGATCAGCTGAGAGAGGATATCAGATGTTTTGAGAGAACATAAAACAATGTGCAGAAGAAAAATAATTACTGAATTGCTTATGAAAGAGAAAATTTCACTCCAAATAGAAGAGATCAAAAACTAAAACATTCATACCAGAAGGAAGAAACAGAAAAAAGAAAAAGGAAGCAAACAGCTGCTCAGGATTTTGTTTTTCAAATCGGAAGCATTTCTTTACATATGGAAAATTCAAATGAAAAGCTAGAATTTCACAGTTACTTAGCGGCAGTTTCTACAACGATGGCGAGAAAGAAGCGAGTAAAATACGAAAGAGAATGAACAAAAATTCTGCAATTGACTAAATGAAAAGAGAATGAGGATTATGAAAGCTTTTCATTGCATCATTTTACCATACAAACCGTATATCTGATTTGAGCAATTCCACCAGAATTAGATCATTAAACAAAATCATGCACACAAATGCTGCACCAGGGGTCTATTGGATATTATTATAAAAGAAATGTAAAATCCTACTAGCACAAGCACTCAGTATTCCTTTACAGAAAGAACTTAAACCAAGGTTCTATCCCAGAGGCTTTAAAATATGCAGACACAGTTTTTCTGCCCAAAGGAGACAGCAGAGTTCTGGTAAACACTTACACACAAGCAGCACTAAGTTCACTTATTCTCAAAATCTTTAGGTCATAAGATAAGGGAAAAGTGGGTAGAAATACAGACTTTGTATTTCAATGAATTTTTTACTGTAATTTAAGAAGCTTTTCAAACCTGCACACTGTAAATGTTATGAGGTTTGTTTAAAAATATAGAGAAAAAAATAATTTGAGATTGCAAAATTGGTAAGATGTACAATAATCTAATTGATCTTACATTAATTATATAAGGTTAAAGAACAATGCAACAACTGGAAATGTCCGAAATGTCAATATCTTATATTTTAACAAATTTAAAAAAAAATGTTTTTTTTAAGGATTTTTTTGGGGGAAAGAATCAATAAAACAAAAACAGTAAAGGCTGTTGCAAATATCAGTTGTCTGTTTGTTAAACATTGATTGCTCAATAATGTGTGCAAAAATCATGACATAATGTTCACCAATAATATGAGTCAATTATACTCAAAGAGGAATAACTCCTGAGCAAAATAGAAATATTATTGTCTATAAAACTCTCCGGATGTGAAACACCTTAAGTCAGGGAGAGGAACAACATTCTCTCTCCCTTAGCACTTCAAGGGTGAGTCAGGAGCCACTGCTGCATACGGAACATCCTCTCTCACCTTGGCACTGTCAGGGCGAGTGAGGAGCCTCTGCTGCATACAGCAATCTAGCAGCATCAGAAATGATGCCAGATAGTGTATTTCAAAACAATTTCACAAAACTAATTCTTTTCGATGTATAAAAACTACAACATGGTGTTGTCCTTTTGATGATGTCATCAAGCAAAACTTAATTTTGTAATAAAACTCTCAGAAAAATGGTATAAACAAGCAGATTGGATCAAAATGAGGCCAGATTTATGCCCTATTTTTCAGTAAGAAAAAAAAAATTTCATATTTTTTTGGATTTTTTATTTCTTTTCTCTCTCTGTGAATATGCCTTCCTAAAGTATTACGAATTTATGTTAAAAAAACAATACCTAGAAAACAAAGTTAACAGGAATTTGAACGGAATGATCAAGGTTGTGAAAAGTACTTATCCACTACGACAGAATTACAGAGGCATTAATGAAAGACCAAAATGCGAAGGTATTTGATAAAGGCCATCATGAAGTGTATGCTCATAAATTATGGGTCAATAGGAATAACAGGAAAGCAAGAAAATGAATTTTTATTTTTGTAAGGAACGAAGCACTGAGAGTAGCAGTAGTAAACTAATCAAAATCAAGCTTTAGCAGAGTAAAAATTTAACACTCGGAAGCACGCCTGTTGCATTTTTTTTCCTCATAACAAAAATGAACAAAAATACGGGCCACACCTTTGTATCATCCTATTAAGAGTGTACGAAAATAAGTATGACAGCCATCTTGGTTGAAGGTATGACGAATTTGCAACCAGATAGCAAATTCGTCGTGTGGGCAACAGAACTAACATGATCTTCAGTGACAAGAAATATAAGCTGTGCAGATATCGAATGAAGTCTCAGGAAATACGGGTTATTAAACATAATTAACTATCTAACTATCAAATATAACGAAAGGATCTTGTAACAAATCTGTTAATAATAAAATCGGCCAGTCGATCATTTAGAGAATACAATGAGACAAATGCAGCAAATTTAAAAAAGAGAGAGGGTGGATAATATGAACTTTAAAAACTGGAGAAAAGTTTCCCATGGAGACATTAATCAAATCACTTCTGTTCTCTCATTCAATATATTGTTTGGTGTTGATGACTCCGTTCAAAGCAGGAAAGATAGCAGAACTAAAAAAATATATTCCGAGTTCATCTACCTACGTACATTGAGGCAATAAAGCACTTAAAACTATTGTAAATGTATTAATGTACTTATAAAGTACTCTCTCGGGAGAAGAGGTACCTTATAATACTGTATATACTTGGAAGATATTTCAAGGCCTCTTACCAAAACAACACCACCATAACAACGAACTGAAGTGAGGGACGTGGAAGTGTAAACTGAAGTGAGGGACGTGGAAGTGTAAACTGGAGTGAGGGATGAGGAAGTGTAAACTGGAGTGAGGGATGAGGAAGTGTAAACTGGAGTGAGGGATGAGGAAGTGTAAACTGGAGTGAGGGATGAGGAAGTGTAAACTGGAGTATGGGATGTGGAAGTGTAAACTGGAGTGAGGGATGTGGAAGTGTAAACTGGAGTGAGGGATGTGGAAGTGTAAACTGGAGTGAGAGATGAGGAAGTGTAAACTGGAGTGAGGGATGAGGAAGTGTAAACTGGAGTGAGGGATGAGGAAGTGTAAACTGGAGTGAGGGACGTGGAAGTGTAGAAATAATAACACTGGATATCTACCTTCTCCGAGCGCCAGACCTCCAGGATGTGATAGATAATGTGGGCCTGCAGACCACCAACAGCAACAGCCTAGTTGAATAGGCAGTCTAAAGAAAAGCCTGACTTCAGGCCGTGGGAAAAACCCTCGAAATAGGTAAGCATATCACAGGTACGCCACAAGTATAACTTAGGATGGGTGGCGGCGCCGTCGGTGTGAGTTAGGAATCCTCGAGGTCTGGTGAAGGAGGAAGAATGGCTTAGGATGAGTGTTCTTGACATCATTTTTCTCAGTTCGTCGACACACATTACGTCCTCAGCACAGCAGAAATTTCTCAGGAGATTTTTGTCACTGCCAACTCAACCATGTTTCCTCTTCCAGTACCATTGTACACGACATGTCTATGAAAATAGAACCTTGATTTTAGTATGCGTTTCAGTGCGTCGATTTCTGCTAGATCTAACAGTTACATAAATTATAGATTGTACATGAATGCTATACATTACTGACAAGATGAAAATTAGACACATGTGCAACATCTAGGAATCTTTATTGTAGACGTTTCGCCATCCAGTGGCTTTGTCAATACAGATTCAAGGACATAACTGGAAGATAGTAGACAGTTTTTATCTTCCATTGATGTCCTTGAATTTGTATTGATAAAGCCACTGGAGAGCGAAACGTCTACAATAAAGATACCCAGATGTTGCACATGTCTGATTTTTAAACTATAGATTGTTTATTAAAGTGGGAGAACGGGATATTGTACAAGTGCTCGCCAAGACGCCATCATACACCCCTTCCTTGACCTGTATACCAGGTGTTTGACTGACCTAACACTAAGCATCAGTATTAACTTGAGATAAACCATACCACGGGTGGGGTTAGAACCCGCGATCAGAGTCTCAAAACTCCAGACCGACGCGTTAGCCACTGGCTAACGCGTCATTACGATTTCGTGAGTTTAACCTGAGATATAATAACATCGTCCAAGAGTCACTCAACCCGATATGTTTACAATACTAGTGACTGATGTACTTTCCTCCATAATATGTCGATGGTAATTAAAAGTAATTTAAATTACTCATAATGAAAACAGACTTTCTACTGCACAGCAGATATGAATGATTGCATATTACCAGACTTTTCTCTGCTGACAAGCAGACAACACTCATAGTGAGGTATCATGTTCCACATGTCATGCACGATATATTATTTACCGTGTATTATGTACGAACAAATGAGTTCGTGCATCATGCTTTTTTTTATGTATCATGTACCTTATATTACGGATCATGTATAATGCACCATGTGTTATCTAATATGAGTCTTGTTCTTGTATCAGATTACATGTCACATCTCATTATTCCAGTTCGTTTTAAAACTCTCCGTTGTCTCTCACCGAGGCAGGGTGATCCAACAACAAAGAAAACACTTTCAGTATCTTTGTCTTGCCATAAGGGCGCCGACATCGCAGTTCACATTGGCTCTCCAAAACAACCCCCACCCCTCCTTCTAACTCCCAGAAGTTTCTTTTCGGCCAATATTGCTCACGAAATGTGCTTGCAAAAGCCTCTAAAATGGTCGCAACCCGTCTTCACTGAATCAAAACTTTTTGTCTCTCCTTTCTCCCGTCCTCATCAAGTTACACAGCTTCACGTATAGATGATGTGAGAACTATTGTAGCACCAACTTCAACACCGGTCAACTACATTTGGAAAGGAACTGCGTCAGGGTAACCATAGAAACAGCTTCCACACCTGACACACAGGCACATTGTAGGAGTGTAAATCAAAGCAAAGGTTTGCGACAAGGCTAGTTCCACAACTCAGGGGTCTGTCCTATGAAGAAAGGTTGAGGGAAATAGGACTAACAACACTGGAGGAAAGAAGGGTCAGAGGAGACATGATAACGACATACAAAATACTGCGGGGAATCGACAAGGTAGACAGGGACAGGATGTTCCAGTGAGGGAACACAGAAACAAGGGGACACAACTGGAAGCTGAAGACTCAGATGAGTCAAAGGGATATTAGGAAGCATTTCTTCAGCCACAGAGTAGTCAGGAAGTGGAATAGTCTAGAGAAAGATATAGTGGAGGCAGGAACCATACATAGTTTTAAACATAAGAACATAAGAAAGGAGGAACACTGCAGCAGGCCTGTTGGCCCATACTAGGCAGGTCCTTCACAATCCATCCCACTAACAGAATATTTGCTCAACCCAATTTTCAAAGCTACCCAAGAAATAAGCTTTGACAATTCTACCCACTCATGCGCGAGTCCCACTCAAATCCAACCCTCTCACTCATGAATTTATCCAACCTAAATTTGAAACTACCCAAGGTCCTAGCTTCAATAACCCTACTAGGCAGACTGTTCCACTCATCAACTACCCTATTTCTAAACCAATACTTTCCTATATCCTTTCTAAATCTAAACTTATCTAACTTGAATCCATTATTGCGGGTTCTCTCTGGAGAGATATCCTCAAGACCTTATTTATATCCCCTTTGTTAATACCCATTTTCCACTTGTATACCTCGATCATGTCTCCCTCATTCTACGTCTTACAAGTGAATGTAATTTTAGGGTCTTCAATCTTTCTTCGTAAGGAAGATTTCTAATGCTATGTATTAATTTAGTCATTCTACGCTGAATGTTTTCTAACGAATTTATGTCCATTCTGTAATATGGAGACCAGAACTGAGCTGCGTAATCTAGGTGAGGCCTTACTAATGATGTAAAAGCTGTAATATAACCTCTGGACTTCTGTTGCTAACACTTCTGATATAAATCCCAGTAATCTATTTGCCTTATTACGTACGCTTAGGCATTGCTGTCTTGGTTTAAGGTTGCTGCTTACCATCACCCCCAAGTCCTTCTCGCAATCTGTATGGCTAAGTTCTACGTTATTTAACTTATAAGTGCTTGGGTTATGGACACTCCGAGCTTCAGAACCTTGCATTTATCTACATTGAACTGCACCTGCCACTTTTCTGACCACGAATTAAGTTTGTCTAAATCTTCCTGAAGTTCTATGACATCTATGTTTGAATCAATTATCCTACCTATCTTCGTGTCGTCGGCGAATTTGCTCATATCACTAGTAATTCCCTCATCAAGGTCATTGATATATATTATAAATAACAATGGGCCTAAGACTGATCCCTGTGGAACACCACTTGTTACAAGTCCCCATTCGGATTTAACCCCATTTATGCACACTCTCTGCTTCCTATTGGTGAGCCATGACTCGATCCATGACAGCACTTTTCCCCCAATGCCATGAGCTGCCACTTTCTTTAACAGTCTCTGGTGCGGTACTCTATCAAAAGCCTTACTAAAGTCTAAATAAACAATATCGAATTCTTTATCGTGATCAACAGCCTCAAAAGCTTTACTGAAGAAGGTTAATAAATTAGATAGGCAGGAACGGCCCCTCGTGAATCCATGCTGGGTATCATTAATCAAATTATGGTTATCTAGATGGCTTCTAATAATATCAGCTATAATTGACTCTAGTAATTTGCCTACAATTGAGGTCAGGCTTATTGGGCGGTAGTTTGACGGTAGTGACTTGTCCCCTGCTTTAAAATTAGGAATTACATTAGCCATCTTCCACATATCAGACACTACACCTGTTTGAAGAGATAAATTAAAAATGTTAGATATTGGTTCACAGAGTTCCATTTTGCATTCCTTAAGAACCCTTGCAAAAAGCTCATCAGGACCCGGCGATTTATTTTGTTTCAGTCGGTCCAGCTGTTTCATAATCATTTCGCTAGTGACTGTGACGAGGACAAGGCAGAACTATAAAGATTTCTGGACAGGCTGCAAGCTTGGTTCAGCAACTGGCTCCTGGAGTTCAACCTAACCAAGTGCAAAGTTATGAAGATTGAGGAAGGACAAAGAAGACCGCAGACGGAGTACAGTCTAGGGGGCCAGAGACTCTAAACTTCACTCATAAGAACATATGAACATAAGAAAGGAGGAACACTGCAGCAGGCCTGTTGGCCCATTCTAGGCAGGTCCTTCACATTCCATCCCACTAACAGAATATTTGTTCAACCTAATTTTCAATGCTACCCAAGAAATAAGCTTTGATAATTTTATTTACTCATGTGCAATTCCCACTCAAATCCAACCCCTTTCACTCATGAATTTATCCAACCTAAATTTAAAACTACCCAAGGTCCTTGCTTCAATAACCCTACTAGGCAGACTGTTCCACTCATCAACTACCCTATTTCCAAACCAATACTTTCCTATATCCTTTCTAAATCTAAACTTATCTAACTTGAATCCATTATTGCGGGTTCTCTCTTGGAGAGATACCCTCAAGACCTTATTTATTTCCCCTTTGTTAATACCCATTTTCCACTTGTATACCTCGATCATGTCTCCCCTCATTCTACGTCTTACAAGTGAATGTAATTTAAGGGTCTTCAATCTTTCTTTGGGCATCTTACTGACAAGGAGAATGATATGTGCTCTATTTTTAATAATTATTTTCTCTCGGTTTTCACACAGGAAGACATTAATAATATCCCAGTAATTAATTTTTACAGAGGCCCAGAAGAAGATAAATTATGTAATATCACAGTCACTAGCGAAATGATTATGAAACAGCTGGAACGACTGAAACAAAATAAATCGCCGGGACCTGATGAGCTTTTTGCAAGGGTTCTTAAGGAATGCAAAATGGAACTCTGTGAACCAATATCTAACATTTTTAATTTATCTCTTCAAACAGGTGTAGTGTCTGATATGTGGATGATGGCTAATGTAATTCCTATTTTAAAGCAGGGGACAAGTCACTACCGTCAAACTACCGCCCAATAAGCCTGACCTCAATTGTAGGCAAATTACTAGAGTCAATTATAGCTGATATTATTAGAAGCCATCTAGATAACCATAATTTGATTAATGATACCCAGCATGGATTCACGAGGGGCCGTTCCTGCCTATCTAATTTATTAACCTTCTTCAGTAAAGCTTTTGAGGCTGTTGATCACGATAAAGAATTCGATATTGTTTATTTAGACTTTAGTAAGGCTTTTGATAGAGTACCGCACCAGAGACTGTTAAAGAAAGTGGCAGCTCATGGCATTGGGGGAAAAGTGCTGTCATGGATCGAGTCATGGCTCACCAATAGGAAGAAGAGAGTGTGCATAAATGGGGTTAAATCCGAATGGGGACTTGTAACAAGTGGTGTTCCACAGGGATCAGTCTTAGGCCCATTGTTATTTATAATATATATCAATGACCTTGATGAGGGAATTACTAGTGATATGAGCAAATTCGCCGACGACACGAAGATAGGTAGGATAATTGATTCAAACATAGATGTCATAGAACTTCAGGAAGATTTAGACAAACTTAATTCGTGGTCAGAAAAGTGGCAGATGCAGTTCAATGTAGATAAATGCAAGGTTCTGAAGCTCGGGAGTGTCCATAACCCAAGCACTTATAAGTTAAATAACGTAGAACTTAGCCATACAGATTGCGAGAAGGACTTGGGGGTGTATGGTAAGCAGCAACCTTAAACCAAGACAGCAATGCCTAAGCGTACGTAATAAGGCAAATAGATTACTGGGATTTATATCAAGAAGTGTTAGCAACAGAAGTCCAGAAGTTATATTACAGCTTTATACATCATTAGTAAGGCCTCACCTAGATTACGCAGCTCAGTTCTGGTCTCCATATTACAGAATGGACATAAATTCGTTAGAAAACATTCAGCGTAGAATGACTAAATTAATACATAGCATTAGAAATCTTCCTTACGAAGAAAGATTGAAGACCCTAAAATTACATTCACTTGTAAGACGTAGAATGAGGGAGACATGATCGAGGTATACAAGTGGAAAATGGGTATTAACAAAGGGGATATAAATAAGGTCTTGAGGATATCTCTCCAAGAGAGAACCCGCAATAATGGATTCAAGTTAGATAAGTTTAGATTTAGAAAGGATATAGGAAAGTATTGGTTTGGAAATAGGGTAGTTGATGAGTGGAACAGTCTGCCTAGTAGGGTTATTGAAGCTAGGACCTTGGGTAGTTTCAAATTTAGGTTGGATAAATTCATGAGTGAGAGGGTTAGATTTGAGTGGGACTCGCGCATGAGTGGGTAGAATTGTCAAAGCTTATTTCTTGGGTAGCATTGAAAATTGGGTTGAGCAAATATTCTGTTAGTGGGACGGATTGTGAAGGACCTGCCTAGTATGGGCCAACAGGCCTGCTGCAGTTTCCCCCTTTCTTATGTTCTTATGTTCTTA
>WNWK01027278.1:2500-26471 GCA_009830355.1 Cherax destructor
TGCCTGTCTGTCTGTGTGTTTGAGCGTCCTTCTGTCTGCTGTTCTGTCTGTGTCTGCCTCTGTCTGTCTTCTGTCTGCCACCCTGTTTACACCTGCCTCTGTCACCAACATGCCCCTCACCTCCTGCCTCTCCTACTAAATCATTTTCTATAATGGCTGAGGTCATCCTCTTAATGACCTGAGAATCGTTCAGGCTTCTCGTCTTCTGCCACATGACGACCTGTTGACGACTGTCAGTGTCTGACGTGATGACTGACTGACGTCATCACTGACTTGATGACTGACTGACGTGATTACTGACTTGATGACTGACTGACTTGATGACTAAGTGACTTGATGACTCAGAGACGTGATGACTGACTGACGTCATCACTGACTTGATGACTGACTGACGTCATCACTGACTTGATGACTGACTGACGTGATCACTGACTTGATGACTAAGTGACTTGATGACTAAGTGACTTGATGACTCAGAGACTTGAT
This sequence comes from Cherax destructor, assembly GCA_009830355.1. Classification (NCBI taxonomy): domain Eukaryota; kingdom Metazoa; phylum Arthropoda; class Malacostraca; order Decapoda; family Parastacidae; genus Cherax; species Cherax destructor. Next base: position 2,987 of record WNWK01027278.1, read on the forward strand.
GACTAAGTGACTTGATGACTAAGTGACTTGATGACTAAGTGACTTGATGACTCAGAGACTTGATGACTAAGTGACTTGATGACTAAGTGACTTGATGACTAAGTGACTTGATGACTGAGTGACGTGATGACTGACTGACGTGATCACTTACTTGATGACTGACTGACTTGATGACTAAGTGACTTGATGACTAAGTGACTTGATGACTAAGTGACTTGATGACTAAGTGACGATGACAATGACGATGACTGACTGTGATGACTGACTTATGACTAAGTGACTGATGACTAAGTGACTTGATGACTAAGTGACTTGATGACTAAGTGACTTGATGACTAAGTGACTTGATGACTAAGTGACTTGATGACTAAGTGACTTGATGACTAAGTGACTTGATGACTGAGTGACTTGATGACTGAGTGACTTGATGACTGACTGACTTGATGACTAAATGACTTGATGACTGACTTGATGAATGATTTGATGACTAAGTGACTTGATGATAAGTGACTTGATGACTAAAGACTTGATGACTAAGTGACTTGATGACTAAGTGACTTGATGACTAAGTGACTTGATGACTGAGTGACTTGATGACTGACTGACTTGATGACTAAGTGACTTGATGACTAAGTGACTTGATGACTAAGTGACTGATGACTATGACTTGATGACTAAGTGACCTGATGACTAAAAGACTTGGACGACTAGGAGTGATGACTAAGTGACTTGATGATAAGTGACTTGATGACTAAATGACTTGATGACTGGTGACTTGATGACTGACTGACTTGATGATGTAGTGACTTGATGACTAAGTGACTTGATGACTGTGACTTGATGACTGAGTGACTTGATGACTGAGTGACTTGATGACTGACTGACTTGATGACTAAGTGACTTGATGACTAAGTGACTTGATGACTGAGTGACTTGATGACTGGTGACTTGATGACTGAGTGACGTGATGACTGATGACTTGATGACTAGTGACTTGATGACTAAGTGACTTGATGACTGACTGACTTGATGACTAGTGACTTGATGACTGAGTGACTTGATGGGGGGGGGGGGGGGGGGGGGGGGGGGGGGGGGGGGTGACTGACGACTGACTTGATGACAAGTGACTTGATGACTCAGAGACGTGATGAGACTGACGTCATCACTGACTTGATGACTGACTGACGTCATACTGACTTGATGACTGACTGACGGATCACTGACTTGATGACTAGTGACTTGATGACTAAGTGACTTGATGACTCAGAGACTTGATGACTAGTGACTTGATGACTAAGTGACTTGATGACTAAGTGACTTGATGACTCAGAGACTTGATGACTAAGTGACTTGATGACTATGACTTGATGACTAGTGACTTGATGACTGAGTGACGTGATGACTGACGACGTGATCACTTACTTGATGACTGACTGACTTGATGACTAAGTGACTTGATGACTAAGTGACTTGATGACTAAGTGACTTGATGACTGAGTGACGTGATGACTGACTGACTGATGACTGACTTGATGACTGACTGATTGATGACTAGACTTGAGACTAAGTGACTTGATGACTAAGTGACTTGATGACTAAGTGACTTGATGACTAAGTGACTTGATGACTAAGTGACTTGATGACTAAGTGACTTGATGACTAAGTGACTTGATGAATAAGTGACTTGATGACTGAGTGACTTGATGACTGAGTGACGTGATGACTGACTGACTTGATGACTAAGTGACTTGATGACTAAAAGACTTGATGACTAAGTGATTTGATGACTAAGTGACTCGATGATTAAGTGACTTCATGACTAAAAGACTTGATGACTAAGTGACTTGATGATTAAGTGACTTGATGACTAAGTGACTTGATGACTAAGTGACTTGATGACTAAGTGACTTGATGACTAAGTGACTTGATGACTAAGTGACTTGATGACTAAGTGACTTGATGATTAAGTGACTTGATGACTAAGTGACCTGATGACTAAAAGACTTGACGACTAAGTGATTTGATGACTAAGTGACTTGATGATTAAGTGACTTGATGACTAAAAGACTTGATGACTAGGTGACTTGATGACTAAGTGACTTGATGATTAAGTGACTTGATGACTAAGTGACTTGATGACTAAGTGACTTGATGACTGAGTGACTTGATGACTGAGTGACGTGATAACTGACTGACTTGATGACTAAGTGACTTGATGACTAAGTGACTTGATGACTGAGTGACTTGATGACTGAGTGACTTGATGACTGAGTGACGTGATAACTGACTGACTTGATGACTAAGTGACTTGATGACTAAGTGACTTGATGACTGAGTGACTTGATGACTAAGTGACTTGATGACTGAGTGACTTGATGACTAAGTGACTTGATGACTAAGTGACTTGATGACTGAGTGAATTGATGACTGACTGACTTGATGACTGAGTGACTTGATGACTGAGTGACTTGATGACTAAGTGACTTGATGACTAAGTGACTTGATGACTAAGTGACTTGATGACTGAGTGACTTGATGACTGACTGACTTGATGACTAAGTGACTTGATGACTGACTGACATGATGACTAAGTGACAAGATGACTGAGTAACTTGATGACTGACTGACTTGATGACTGACTGACTTGATGACTGAGTGACTTGATGACTGAGTGACTTGATGACTGACTGACTTGATGCCTAAGTGACGTGATGACTGAGTGACTTGATGACTGGCTGACTTGATGACTAAGTGACTTGATGACAGACTGACGTGATGACTAAGTGACTTGATGACTGACTGACGTGATCACTGACTTGATGACTGACTGACTTGATGACTGAGTGACTTGATGACTGACTGACTTGATGACTAAGTGACTTGATGACTGACTGACTTGATGACTAAGTGACGTGATGACTGAGTGACTTGATGACTGACTGACTTGATGACTGACTGACGTGATGACTGAGTGACGTGATGACTAAGTGACTTGATGACTAAGTGACTTGATGACTAAGTGACTTGATGACTAAGTGACTTGATGACTAAGTGACTTGATGAATAAGTGACTTGATGACTGAGTGACTTGATGACTGAGTGACGTGATGACTGACTGACTTGATGACTAAGTGACTTGATGACTAAAAGACTTGATGACTAAGTGATTTGATGACTAAGTGACTCGATGATTAAGTGACTTCATGACTAAAAGACTTGATGACTAAGTGACTTGATGATTAAGTGACTTGATGACTAAGTGACTTGATGACTAAGTGACTTGATGACTAAGTGACTTGATGACTGAGTGACTTGATGACTGACTGACTTGATGACTAAGTGACTTGATGACTGACTGACTTGATGACTAAGTGACGTGATGACTGAGTGACTTGATGACTGACTGACTTGATGACTGACTGACGTGATGACTGAGTGACGTGATGACTGAGTGACTTGATGACTGACTGACGTGATGACTAAGTGATTTGATGACTGAGTGACTTGATGACTGACTGACTTGATGATTAAGTGACTTGATGACTGACTGACTTGATGACTGAGTGACTTGATGACTGACTGACTTGATGACTGACTGACTTGATGACTGAGTGACTTGATGACTGACTGACGTGATCACTGACTTGATGACTGACTGACTTGATGACTAAGTGACTTGAGGACTAAGTGACTTGATGACTAAGTGACTTGATGACTGAATGACGTGATGACTGACTGACGTGATCACTGACTTGATGACTGACTGACTTGATGACTAAGTGACTTGATGACTGAGTGACTTGATGACTGAGTGACTTGATGACTGACTGACTTGATGACTTAGTGACTTGATGACTGACTGACGTGATGACTAAGTGACTTGATGACTTAGTGACTTGATGACTGAGTGACTTGATGACTGAGTGACTTGATGACTGAGTGACTTGATGACTGAGTGACTTAATGACTAAGTGACTTGATGACTGAGTGACTTGATGACTGAGTGACTTGATGACTGAGTGACTTAATGACTAAGTGACTTGATGACTGAGTGACTTGATGACTAAGTGACTTGATGACTGAGTGACTTGATGACTGACTGACGTGATGACTATGTGACTTGATGACTGAGTGACTTGATGACTGAGTGACTTGATGACTGACTGACTTGATGACTGTTGATGAAGTGACTTGATGACTGTTACTTGATGAATAAGTGACTTGATGACTTGTGAATGACTTGAGTGACTGACTGACTTGAATGAAGTTAACTGACTGACTTGATGACTGACTGACGTGATGACTGACTGACTTGATGACTGACTGACTTGATGACTAAGTGACTTGATGACTGAGTGACTTGATGACTGACTGACTTGATGACTCAGACTTGATGACTAAGTGACTTGATGACTGACTGACTTGATGACTGACTGACTTGATGACTGACTGACGTGATGACTAAGTGACTTGATGACTGAGTGACTTGATGACTGAGTGACTTGATGACTGACTGACTTGATGACTCAGAGACTTGATGACTGAGTGACTTGATGACTGAGTGACTTGATGACTGACTGACTTGATGACTGAGTGACTTGATGACTGAGTGACTTGATGACTGACTGACGTGATGACTAAGTTACTTGATGAATAAGTGACTTGATGACTGAATGACTTGATGACTGACTGACTTGATGACTGACTGACTTGATGACTGACTGACTTGATGACTGACTGACTTGATGACTGACTGACGTGATGACTGACTGACTTGATGACTGACTGACTTGATGACTGACTGACTTGATGACTGACTGACGTGATGACTAAGTGACTTGATGACTGAATGACTTGATGACTGAGTGACTTGATGACTGACTGACTTGATGACTCAGAGACTTGATGACTGAGTGACATGATGACTGAGTGACTTGATGACTGACTGACTTGATGACTGACTGACTTGATGACTGAGTGACTTGATGACTGACTGACGTGATGACTAAGTTACTTGATGACTAAGTGACTTGATGACTGAATGACTTGATGACTGACTGACTTGATGACTGACTGACTTGATGACTGACTGACTTGATGACTGAGTAACTTGATGACTGAGTGACTTGATGACTGAGTGACTTGATGACTGAGTAACTTGATGACTGAGTGACTTGATGACTGAGTGACTTGATGACTGACTGACTTGATGACTGACTGACTTGATGACTGACTGACTTGATGACTAACTGACTTGATGACTGACTGACTTGATGACTTACTGACTTGATGACTGACTGACTTGATGACTGACTGACTTAATGACTGACTTACTTGAAGATGAAAAACAAGGAAGGAAGGACGGAAGGAAGGACGGAAGGAAGGACGGAAGGAAGGACGGAAGGAAGGACGGAAGGAAGGAAGGTTATTCCTGCATGACGTAACTTCTCCAAATTTTTTATTGACAAGAATTGAGAATTTTACAACTGTGAAAAAAATTAGTGTCACTGAGTTGTCAGTGTTTGTTGGAGTGTGCGTGAATGTTTGTGAATGTTTGTGAATGTTTATTGAATGTTTGTTGAATGTTTGTGAATGTTTGTGAATGTTTATTGAATGTTTGTTGAATGTTTGTGAATGTTTGTGAATGTTTGTTGAATATTTGTGAATGTTTGTGAATGCTTATTGAATGTTTGTGAATGTTTGTGTATGTTTATTGAATGTTTTTGAATGTGACTGTTTGTTAATGTTTATTGAATGTTTGTTGAATGTTTGTGAATGTTTGTTAATGTTTGTTGAATGTTTGTGAATGTGAATGTTTGTTGAATGTTTGTGAATGTTTGTTGAATGTTTGTGAATGTTTGTTGAATGTTTTTTTTTAAACGCTGTGAATGTTGACACACACACACACATGAAGCACTAAACTACAGACCAGTGTCACTGACATGTATAGTATGCAAAGTCATGGAGAAGATCATCAGGAGGAGAATGGTTGAGCACCTAGAAAGGAATGAGCTTATCAACGACAGCCAACACGGTTTCAGGGACGGGAAATCCTGTGTCACAAACCTACTGGAGTTCTACGACAGGGTGACAGCAGTAAGACAAGAGAGAGAGAGGGGTGGGTAGATTGCATATTCTTGGATTGTAAGAAGGCGTTTGACACAGTTCCACACAAGAGATTAGTGCAGAAGCTGGAGGACCAGGCAGGGGTAACAGGGAAGGCACTACAATGGATCAGGGAATACCTGTCAGGAAGACAGCAGCGAGTCATGGTACGTGGCGAGGTGTCAGAGTGGGCGCCGGTGACGAGTGGGGTTCCACAGGGGTCAGTTTTAGGACCGGTGCTGTTTCTGGTATTTGTGAACGACATGACGGAAGGAATAGACTCCAAAGTGTCCCTGTTTGCAGATGATGTGAAGTTGATGAGAAGAATTCAATCGGACGAGGACCAGGCAGAACTACAAAGGGATCTGGACAGGCTGCAAGCCTGGTCCAGCAATTGGCTCCTGGAGTTCAACCCCACCAAGTGTAAAGTCATGAAGATTAGGGAAGGGCAAAGAAGACCATAGACGGAGTACAGTCTAGGGGGCCAGAGACTACAAACCTCACTCAAGGAAAAAGATCTTGAGGTGAGTATAACACCAGGCACATCTCCTGAAGCGCACATCAACCAAATAACTGTTGCAGCATATGGGCGCCTAGCAAACCTAAGAACAGCATTCTGACATCTTAATAAAGAATAGTTCAGGACCCTGTACACTGTGTACGTTAGACCCATACTGGAGTATGCAACGCCAGTTTGGAACCCATGCCTAGCCATGCACGTAAAGAAACTAGAGAAAGTGCAAAGGCTTGCAACAAGACTAGTCCCGGAGCTAAGGGGTATGTCCTACGAGGAGAGGTTAAGGGAAATCGACCTGACAACACTGGAGGACAGGAGAGATATGGGGGACATGATAACGACATATAAAATACTGAGAGGAATTGACAAGGTGGCCAGAGACAGAATGTTCCAGAGATGGGACACAGCAACAAGGGGACACAGTTGGAAGTTGAAGACTCAGATGAATCACAGGGATGTTAGGAAGTATTTCTTCAGTCACATAGTGGTCGGGAAGTTGAATAGTTTGGGAAGCGATGTAATGGAGGCAGGATCAATACATAGCTTTAAGAAGAGGTATGATAAAGCTCATGGCGCAGGGAGAGTGACCCAGTAGCGTCAAGTGAAGACGCGGGGCCAGGAGCTATGAGTCGACCCCTGCAACCACAACTAGGTGAGTACACACACATACTCCTGACATGGGAATTTACCTCAGCCAAATTTTCACAAAAATAATTGTGTAAAAGTCTCATGTGTCAGCGTAAATTGTTCCCAGAATATTTACAGAACTTACGAAATTGTTCAATTTATATTTCCAAAACATACGAGTGTGATTTTATATATATTTACACTATTTACAAAATTGTTTTACATATACTTACACTAAAAAAAATGCTGGAAATATATTTATACTTACTAATTACCCTAGAGTTGCTATATACTTTTAAACTGTTGGGTTTAGTCCTGACTCTTTCTCTTCTACTTCAGTTCTTCCTCTCACCGGCTATTCTTCTTCTGTCCCCACTTCCCCCTCGCCCCTAGTGGGTCCTTACCTGAGAGTCTGAACTAACTAACTAACTATATACTTTTGGTCGATCACCATGCCCAGCCCTTCTAGGGCAGGGTAGGTTCTAGAGCTTGCTACAATCTGCAGCTCGCAAGACTGCCATTAGCTCCCCTGGGGCGGGCAAGATGGCAGACCAGAGAGGCCTAGCTTCTCCCTACGAACCCCGTGAGGGTGGGGAATGTGGCTAGGCCTGGGGAAAATTAGTCCCAGACGATGAGGGGGTACTTGTACCTCCTCCCATGGCAGACATAGGTCTCAAGACACTCCCACGACAGGGAGCCAAGGTCGGGTCACCATCTGGAGAAGACCCGGGCCGGGAGAGTACCGGCGAATCAAGAAGAATGTTATATACTTAAACTATAAGTAGATCGAATGGGTATAAGTATAACCATAATTTTTAAAGATGACCAAAAGCTCCAACGGCGGGTCATCATTTAAGACCCGCGTCAGGAAACACTTGTCCTCTCTCCTGACACACCTTACCTAACCTAACCTGTATACATAAGAAGCTATATATAACTACGTGGTTATAAATTACCATAATTTTTAAAGGGGTGGAGGGGTAAGCCAGCGGAAGGCCTCGGTCATATGACCAAAGGCAGGTCATCATCTAAGACTCGCGTCAGGAAACACTTGTTCTGTTTCCTGACACACCTAACCTAGTGGATAGGCTTGAAACTGTAAGCTAAGTATGGTTGCGCTATTTACGAGGTTCTTGTATTTACGCTATCTACGAGGTTCTTGTAGTTACACTATCTACGAGGTTCTTGTAGTTACACTATCTACGAGGTTCTTGTAGTTACACTATCTACGAGGTTCTTGTAGTTACACTATCTACGAAGTTGCTGTAGTTACACTCTCTACGAGGTTCTTGTAGTTACACTATCTACAACGTTCTAGTAGTTACACTATCTACGAGGTTCTTGTAGTTACACTATCTACGAGGTTCTTGTAGTTACACTATCTACGAGGTTCTTGTAGTACACTATCTACGAGTTCTTGTAGTTATATCTACGAGGTTCTGTAGTTACACTATCTACGAGGTTCTTGTAGTTACACTATCTACGAGGTTCTTGTAGTTACACTATCTACGAGGTTCTTGTAGTTACACTATCTACGAGGTTCTTGTAGTTACACTATCTACGAGGTTCTTGTAGTTACACTATCTACGAGGTTATTGTAGTTACACTATCTACGAGGTTCTTGTAGTTACACTATCTACGAGGTTCTTGTAGTTACACTATCTACGAAGTTGCTGTAGTTACACTATCTACGAGGTTCTTGTAGTTACACTATCTACGAGGTTCTTGTAGTTACGCTATCTACGAAGTTGCTGTAGTTACACTATCTACGAGGTTCTTGTAGTTACACTATCTACGAGGTTCTTGTAGTTACACTATCTACGAGGTTCTTGTACTTACACTATCTACGAGGTTCTTGTACTTACACTATCTACGAGGTTCTTGTACTTACACTATCTACGAGGTTCTTGTACTTACACTATCTACGAGGTTCTTGTACTTACATTATCTACGAGGTTCTTGTAGTTACACTATCTACGAGGTTCTTGTAGTTACACTATCTACGAGGTTCTTGTAGTTACACTATCTACGAGGTTCTTGTAGTTACACTATCTACGAGTTCTGTAGTTACACTATCTACGAGGTTCTTGTAGTTACACTATCTACGAGGTTCTTGTAGTTACACTATCTACGAAGTTGCTGTAGTTACACTATCTACGAGGTTCTTGTAGTTACACTATCTACGAGGTTCTTGTAGTTACACTATCTACGAGGTTCTTGTAGTTACACATCTGAGTTCTGTAGTTACACTATCTACGAGGTTCTTGTACCTATCTACGAGGTTCTTGTATTACCTTCTACGAGGTTCTTGTACTTACACTTATCTACGAGGTTCTTGTACTTACACTATCTACGAGGTTCTTGTACTTACATTATCTACGAGGTTCTTGTAGTTACACTATCTACGAGGTTCTTGTACTTACACTATCTACGAGGTTCTTGTACTTACACTATCTATGAGGTTCTTGTACTTACATTATCTACGAGGTTCTTGTAGTTACACTATCTACGAGGTTATTTTACTTACACTATCTACGAGATTCTTGTAGTTACACTACCTACGAGGTTCTTGTAGTTACACTATCTACGAGGTTCTTGTACTTACACTACGAAGTTGCTGTAGTTACACTATCTACGAGGTTCTTGTAGTTACACTATCTACGAGGTTCTTGTAGTTACACTATCTACGAGGTTCTTGTAGTTACACTATCTACGAGGTTCTTGTAGTTAAACAATCTAAGAGGTTCTTGTAGTTACACTATGTACGAGGTTCTTGTAGTTGCAATATATACGAAGTTGCTGTAGTTGCAATATCTACGAAGTTGCTGTAGTTACACTATCTACGAGGTTCTTGTAGTTACACAATCTAAGAGGTTCTTGTAGTTACACTATCTACGAGGTTCTTGTAGTTACACTATCTACGAGGTTCTTGTAGTTACACTATGTACGAGGTTCTTGTAGTTGCAATATCTACGAAGTTGCTGTAGTTGCAATATCTACGAAGTTGCTGTAGTTGCAATATCTACGAAGTTGTTGTAGCAGTCAAGAAATGTTTCTTGACGTATTCACACACAAAAGTTGATTACCTCGTTGATATTATTAAATCCCTGGATAACAGAGTTGATAATTGAGATGGTCAGCTGCTTTCTATTTTCCTACATCACATTGGTGGTTATAACCGATGAAAATACTCGTGTATCTCTAACTTTGTTGAGGATCGTTGGTTAGTGCAGTTTAAAGCCTATCTACTACACAGTAGTAGATAAGCTGGTTGATCAGACCCTGATCCACTACGAGGCCTGGTCTCAGACCGGGCCGCGGGGGCGTTGACCCCCGAAACCCTCTCCAGGTAAACTCCAGGTAAGGTTGCACCACCACACAAGAATAATATAGAGAATGATTTTTGCGAAATTGTTGCATACACAAATTTTCGTTTGCCTTATTAGGCAAGAAGAGCGTTGCCGTATTTGTGTATGCAATAATTTCTCAAAAATCATTCTGAACCTAAGGAAAAAATATATGCATTTCATTGTGTTTGTTTATTATTAAATTATTGTAAACTTATCTAAAATATATTTAGTTGGATTAGGCTAAATTAAATTGCGCTTGTTATAATAACGTTAGGTAAGTTTTCTAAGGTTCTTTTGGTTCAAAATTATTAATTTTTAGATTACCAAAAATTAAAAAAAAATATCTTTAAACGTATTAGAGAAAATTTTAGAAATGACTTAATTTTAAATGAATTCTTGCTAATTGACCAATTTTACCTATTCGACAGACATATAATATATATATATATATATATATATATATATATATATATATATATATATATATATATATATATATATATATATATATATATAAAGATAGTCACAAACAGCTCCTGGCAGCAATATAGATCTAAAATACTTCAGCCTTCAGAGCAGCGTCAACAATGAAGATGTAACAGGCAAATAACTAGATGGAAAATGTGAATACCTAGATGGAAGAGGTGAATAACTAGATGAAAGAGGTAAATAACTAGATGGAAGAGGTAAATAACTAGATGGAAGAGGTGAATAACTAGATGGAAGAGGTAAATAACTAGATGGAAGAGGTAAATAACTAGATGAAAAAGGTAAATAACTAGATGGAAGAGGTAAATAACTAGATGGAAGAGGTGAATAACTAGATGGAAGAGGTAAATAACTAGATGGAAGAGGTAAATAACTAGATGGAAGAGGTGAATAACTAGATGGAAGAGGTAAATAACTAGATGAAAGAGGTAAATAACTAGATGGAAGAGGTAAATAACTAGATGGAAGAGGTGAATAACTAGATGGAAGAGGTAAATAACTAGATGGAAGAGGTAAATAACTAGATGAAAGAGGAAAATAACTAGATGGAAGAGGTAAATAACTAGATGGAAGAGGTGAATAACTAGATGGAAGAGGTGAATAACTAGATGGAAGAGGTAAATAAGCAGAGATTGAGAGGAGGATAGTGAGTGAAATAGATGATTGTGGTAGATGGAGTAATAGATAGAGGGGAGGGAAAGGAAGGAAGGGAGGTTGAGAAAATGGAGATAGTGAAAGGGAGATGAAAGGACGGACAGAGGGAGAAAACAGAAAAGAGGACATGGATACAAATATTAACAGAGTGGAAGATACAAAAGTATTAGTTCCCCCTCTAACTCTTTTTGTGTTAAATCTACTGAACACCATTTCGTAAAAAAATAATGATAGTAAGCAATTAAAGTTTAATTATTACAGAAAAAACAATTAACTTTTTAAATTATCTTATCAAAAGAATTGCAATAAAATTAATAGCTTAACGTAATAAATTTATTTTACATAAAGAGATGAAATAATGCGATTTCTGTAGAATTGTCAGCGTTTGTTTACGTTCGCTAAAAAAGTAGTTAGATTCTATCCAGAAGTAGTTAGACTGTTGGGTTTAGTCCTGACTCTTTCTCTTCTACTTCAGCTCTTCCTCTCACCGGCTATTCTTCTTCTGTCCCCACTTCCCCCTCGCCCCTAGTGGGTCCTTACCTGAGAGTCTGTTACACTCCCAAGTCTTTAAGCAACTTCAATTTCCTTTTTAATTTAGAGCATAACAATTTAGATAGTTTGATGGATAATAATAATGATCATTTAAAACCTTCTTTAATGAATTAGTGTATTAGCTTATAACCGACATAATACATTTCTATTGATAGTTCTACGGCAAGGGCGTAGATAATGTCTTAAAGGATTACAGAGAGATGTCTAGCTTTTAGCAATAACAGAATAAACCGGCCTAAAGAAAGGCGAACAGCCAGTAAGTTAACAAGACCCGAGCAGGTGTGTAGAGCCAGTGGCTGGTGTCTGCAACTGCCTACCGCTCTGTAGTGACCGTGGAGGTTAGGTAGGTCACGTGACTTACAACACAGAAGGGGAGAAGGGGTGTCAAACCACCGTAAAGATTTTACTCTTAACTATAAAATTCACTGATACTCAGCCCGGTAACCTAAAGTAACATAGAAGTATTTACAAAATGTGGCCACAATATAAATATACAAACAAAGGTTAATAATACAAGGACATTCATTTCCAATTTAGCTATTAAAGGAAATGAACGCAATGTACTATTAAAGAAAATGGGTAAACCAGACAGAAAAGGAAGTAGAGGCATAACAGAATCTGAACTGAACTGCACTGCACTTCCCCCTCGCCCCTAGTGGCTCCTTACCTGAGAGTCTGAACTGAACTGAACTGCAATAGGTAACAGTCGCTCCAGCACATCAAGGAGTGTCCCTTGGATCCCCGTTGGGGAGGGGAATTTATAGTCTTAAACAGCACCTCTACTCTTTCACGATGCTTGCTTATCGTGTTAAGATAAAGCCAACACATGGTGTTATCAACGACTCCTCTAAACTAGCCCTGGCTTCAGCTGTAAAGACTTGCTTGCAGGTCAAATTTACAGCTATCCTCTCGCTAAAAGACTCCTTAGTAGTCTGCACTGACGACCTTGAAGCATCAAAACTGACCGACGACACCGCTGTGAAGACACTAAATGACCGACAATTCATCATCTCCCCTTAACCTTCACTGCTGGCGAAACGTTCTGTTTTTGTGAAACGTCTGGACAAGATTATAACAACCCAATCGATAGAGGACCTGAAGACATCAATTGAAGAACAAAACTCCTGGGCTTCGATTGACAACATTACAAAATCCAAATGCAACATCAATGATAAAAGTTACCTTCACAAACATCGATATGGCAAATAGAGCACTGTCAGGTGGCCTGGCCATCTCATACTACCACTTACATCCTCGACAAATAGAATCAGAACGTTTCGCCCACGTCTCTTCCTGCTGGAACTGCTACTCTTACCTTCACTCAACGACCGAATGCCCAATTAAGGACAAGAAATTCTGTTCCAACTGTAGTAAAGAAGAACATGATTTCAAAACCTGACCCACCACCAATACCACTCCTACCCTTGCCTCAACTGTAAGGGCACTCACCATACCCTTGCCTCAACTGTAAGGGCACTCGCCATACCCTTGCCTCAACTGTAAGGGCACTCGCCATACCCTTGCCTCAACTGTAGGGCACTCACCATACCCTTGCCTCAACTGTAAGGGCACTCACCATACCCTTGCCTCAACTGTAGGGCACTCACCATACCCTTGCCTCAACTGTAAGGGCACTCACCATACCCTTGCCTCAACTGTAGGGCACTCACCATACCCTTGCCTCAACTGTAAGGGCACTCACCATACCCTTGCCTCAACTGTAAGGGCAATCACCATACCCTTGCCTCAACTGTAAGGGCAATCACCATACCCTTGCCTCAACTGTAAGGGCAATCACCATACCCTTGCCTCAACTGTGGGCAATCACCATACCCTTGCCTCAACTGTGGGGCAATCACCATACCCTTGCCTCAACTGTAGGGCACTCACCATACCCTTGCCTCAACTGTAAGGGCACTCACCATACCCCTGCCTCAATTGTAAGGGCACTCACCATACCCCTGCCTCAACTGTAAGGGCACTCACCATACCCTTGCCTCAACTGTAAGGGCACTCACCATACCCTTGCCTCAACTGTAAGGGCACTCACCATACCCCTGCCTCAACTGTAAGGGCACTCACCATACCCTTGCCTCAACTGTAAGGGCACTCACCATACCCTTGCCTCAACTGTAAGGGCACTCACCATACCCTTGCCTCAACTGTAGGGCACTCACCATACCCTTGCCTCAACTGTAAGGGCACTCACCATACCCTTGCCTCAACTGTAGGGCACTCACCATACCCTTGCCTCAACTGTAGGGCACTCACCATACCCTTGCCTCAACTGTAGGGCACTCACCATACCCTTGCCTCAACTGAAGGGCACTCACCATACCCTTGCCTCAACTGTAGGGCACTCACCATACCCTTGCCTCAACTGTAAGGGCACTCACCATACCCTTGCCTCAACTGTAGGGCAATCACCATACCCTTGCCTCAACTGTAGGGCACTCACCATACCCTTGCCTCAACTGTAAGGGCAATCACCATACCCTTGCCTCAACTGTAGGGCACTCACCATACCCTTGCCTCAACTGTAAGGGCACTCACCATACCCTTGCCTCAACTGTAAGGGCACTCACCATACCCTTGCCTCAACTGTAGGGCACTCACCATACCCTTGCCTCAACTGTAAGGGCACTCACCATACCCTTGCCTCAACTGTAAGGGCACTCACCATACCCTTGCCTCAACTGTAAGGACAATCACCATACCCTTGCCTCAACTGTAAGGGCACTCACCATACCCTTGCCTCAACTGTAAGGGCAATCACCATACCCTTGCCTCAACTGTGGGGCACTCACCATACCCTTGCCTCAACTGTGAGGGCACTCACCATACCCTTGCCTCAACTGTAGGGCACTCACCATACCCTTGCCTCAACTGTAAGGGCACTCACCATACCCTTGCCTCACTGTAGGGGCACTCACCATACCCTTGCCTCAACTGTAAGGGCAATCACCATACCCTTGCCTCAACTGTAAGGGCAATCACCATACCCTTGCCTCAACTGTAAGGGCAATCACCATACCCTTGCCTCAACTGAAGGGCAATCACCATACCCTTGCCTCAACTGTGGGGCACTCACCATACCCTTGCCTCAACTGTAAGGGCAATCACCATACCCTTGCCTCAACTGTAAGGGCACTCACCATACCCTTGCCTCAACTGTAGGGCACTCACCATACCCTTGCCTCAACTGTAAGGGCACTCACCATACCCTTGCCTCAACTGTGGGGCACTCACCATACCCTTGCCTCAACTGTAAGGGCACTCACCATACCCTTGCCTCACCTGTAAGCGCACTCACCATACCCTTGCCTCAACTGTAAGGACAATCACCATACCCTTGCCTCAACTGTAAGGGCACTCACCATACCCTTGCCTCAACTGTAAGGGCAATCACCATACCCTTGCCTCAACTGTAGGGCACTCACCATACCCTTGCCTCAACTGTAGGGCACTCACCATACCCTTGCCTCAACTGTAAGGGCACTCACCATACCCTTGCCTCAACTGTAAGGGCACTCACCATACCCTTGCCTCAACTGTGGGGCACTCACCATACCCTTGCCTCAACTGTGGGGCAATCACCATACCCTTGCCTCAACTGTAAGGGCAATCACCATACCCTTGCCTCAACTGTAAGGGCAATCACCATACCCTTGCCTCAACTGTAAGGGCACTCACCATACCCTTGCCTCAACTGTAGGGCACTCACCATACCCTTGCCTCATTTGTAAGGGCACTCACCATACCCTTGCCTCAACTGTGGGGCACTCACCATACCCTTGCCTCAACTGTAAGGGCACTCACCATACCCTTGCCTCAACTGTAGGGCACTCACCATACCCTTGCCTCAACTGTAGGGCACTCACCATACCCTTGCCTCAACTGTAAGGGCACTCACCATACCCTTGCCTCAACTGTAAGGGCACTCACCATACCCTTGCCTCAACTGTAAGGGCACTCACCATACCCTTGCTGCCAAATGTCCCCTAAGGAAAGAGATCCTTATTAAAAAACTCAAAGAAGAAGCAAAGAAAAACAGCCAAAAATCGCCGACTTTGCCGCAATAACAAACAACAGTCAGACACCAAAACAATTCTGCAAGCAACACAACAGTCATCATTAACTTCGATCTCCCTCTCTGCACTTCCCGCCGCTGCCCCATCCAAGGTGCTGTACTGCATGATGTATGCACACCTTGCTAATGCAACAAATCCAGGCACTTTCAACACAGCAATCAACGAACTGTTCCGTCTAAATAACATGTCAACTTTCGAATTTCCTGACTCACCACCTTGGCAAGACCTACTCAAGATTATCCCAAACATCGTCAACTTCACCTCCACCTCAAGCCCAACTCTAGACCCTACCACAGAACCCACTTCAGAACCTTCATCTCCGACCACAGCTGCCTCTCAACAACCACAAACTACCCAACAAGTCACAAATAATCAAGACTTCCAGCCTCCACTCAGAAAAACTACAGAAGAAACTGAATTACATGAATTTCCTGAAGAATCCTCCGACGAAAGTGAAGAAAACACCGAAGATCACCGACCTATAAAATACATCTATCTCCCGGACGCTACTTTCTACACCACCTCTGAAATCCCAGACAAAATGCACCCTAAAAAACTCGCTCCTCATCTGCAATATGGAACAGTAAAACACGTTAGCAGAGACAATTGTAAACTAAACTATGCACAAATACTGCTTATCCTCAAACCCTACATGAAAAACCCCGCTCATAGAGTCAAACTTCACTATTTATCAAAGAGGGACTTCAAAAAACTGAAGACTGACCCTCTTGAATTAAATCTGCCAAACTAAAAAAATACTCCTTCCCAAGTATCAATCCAACAACTGCCTCGACCTGAGTTCCCGTGCACCTGACGCCCAGCCAGTCATTCATGTTCTAGTCACCTGACAACAAACTAGCGAGCACTGCAGTCACCCTGGTCTCTCAACTCTGCTCTCATTCATCGCCTCATAACACCTCGCAGCTGGGTTTAGCCCTGGCTCTTTATCTTCGACTCAAGATCTTCCTCTCACCGACTATTCTTTCGTCTGTCCACACTTCCACACTCACCCACATGTGGGTACTTACCTGAGAGTATTGTCTGTCTGTCTGCAATAGATGGGGAAGGTGCTAGTGCCAGAGTTTGCTACTACCTGCAGCTCTTGAGACTGCCATTCCCACGAGCCACCCTGGGGTGGGGGAACATGGCAGACCAGAGGCCTAGCTTCTCCCTACAAGCCCCGTGAGGGTGGGGAATGGGGCTAGGTCTGGGGATTGTTGGTCCCAGAAGATGAGGAGGTACTTGTACCTCCTCCCATGGGAGACATAGGTCTCAGACACTCCCACGACAGGGAGCCAAGGCTGGGTTACCATCTAGAAAAGACCCGGACCGGGAGAGTACCAGCGAATCAAGAGGAAGACTGCAATATTATTGTGTGTGTTTGCCATCTCTGCAGCATTGACAGAGTCTGACCAAATGCAAAATATCGCCTCGCGTGTCAAATAGAATTTCAGGTTTGGGACGATATTCTGACTGAGAGCTTCAGCCGGCAGCACCAGGAACAGACCCAGACAGAGATGGGAAATACAGAGACAGTCAGTAATACAAGAGGCTGTTGACTAAGTGGCAGGTGTGTTATAGTATAGTACACCAGACACACAAGCAGTAGGGGGGCGAGACTAGACTTAATATTTACCATAATTGTATTAGACATAGCTTCCCTCCCTCCCTCCTCCAACACAGTTAACAGTAGCAGTTCCCATCTACGAACACAGCTTATAGGTACCTACAAGTTGAACAATGTGTGTGTGTGTGTAGATGTCCCGTAGGTGTCCTGTAGCTGGATCGCTAGCGCACTCAGCTCACACGCCGAGGTCCGGGGTTTGAATCTCCTCCGGTACAGCTGGAAAACATTAGAGACGTGTTTCCATAAGACACCTGTAAACAAGGAGAGTTATACAACTCTACGGACATAACGCCCCATGTTTCACTTACCAGTTTGTTATTTTATATTGACAGTGTTTCTGTCTGCGTTCAGCTGATGCGGGGAATTATGGTAATGGTGGAGAGTTATGGTAGAGGATAATGGTAACGGGATACCATAATGGTAGATGGGTTATGTTGATGGTATTGGAGATTTCCCCTCTCGTATCGTGCCCTTTTTTCCACTTCTTATATTTTCTAACTTCAGCTCTTTGTTTCCTGTGTATTCTTCCTTCCACTCCTCTTCCTTATCTCTCTCTCTCTCTCTTTCTCTCCCTTTCGTTTACTTTTTTCTCTTCCTCTCCATCCCACCTCCCTCTTTCTTGACTTCTTCTATGCTCCTCTTTCTTGATCTTCTCTGTTCATTCCTTCCTTTACTCTCTCTTCTTCTTCCACTTTATCTTTACTCCCGTTTCACCCCTTCCCTCTCGCCTTCTGCCTTATTCCTCCCCTCTCTTCTCTTCTTCCTTCCCTCTCCTCTCTACTTCCTCCCCTCCCCTCTCTTCTTCCCTCCGCTCTCTTCTTTCCCCTCCCCTTTCTTACTCCCAATCTTTTTCCCCCTCTCCTCTCTTCTCCCCCCTCTCCTCTCTTCTTCCCCCTCCCCTCTCCCCCTCCCCTCTCCCCTCCTTCAACTTCACCAATAACTGACGTGGACGGAATTTAAGTCGGCTGAATATGATGGCAGCCAAAAAAAATATTCCTTAGATTTTTGAGAAATTCCTTTTGTTAGGCCTAAGTTGCCCCTTAGGCCGGTGATGAACTTTAAACTTTGACATTGACATTGGCGCAGTGGGAAAATTTTTACTTTGGCAGGTGCGATTTTTAGCTGTGAACCTTATCTATGTCTCTTTATAGAAGAGAGAGAGAGAGAGGGTTTTTAAATAAATTAAAATATAAAATATATATATATATATATATATATATACACATTGCCTAACTGGTGAGATCTATCAAGGTGGAAATTAAATATTCTGTTAATTATGAAGGCTTGTAGATATAATAAAGCAATGTTGACTGAAGTGCCCCTCAGTCAAGCTGACTTGACGATTATTTAGGTGGATAATTGGGTGAGTGGGTGACGTTACAGCGTTGTAATGTTCATTAATGAGTCTCAGGTGTGTAGTGAACGGGGAATGTTGAATGTGTGTGTCAGGGGGGTATGTGTTGTGTCTGTATATGTCTGACTCCTGTGGCTGTTACCGACTCACTGACTGACTCTGTTACCGACTCACTGACTGACTCTGTTACCGACTCACTGACTGACCCTTTTTACCGACTCACTGACTGACCTGTTACCGACTCACTGACTGACTTTTTTACCACTCACTGACTCCCGTTACCGACTCACTGACTGACTCTGTTACCGACTCACTGACTGACCTGTTACCGACTCACTGACTGCCTGTTACCGACTCACTGACGACCCGTTCCGACTCACTGACTGACCTGTTACCGCACTGACTGACTCTGTTACCGACTCCACTGACTAACTCACTCACTGACTAATTAACTAATCACTCACTGACTAACTACTGACTCACTGATTGCTCACTCACTGACTACCAGTCATTAGTGACACACACAAGTCCATCTTACTCATCTAAAGATTTTCCGGCACAAACAAAAAATTTCGTCCATTCATTATACGTACTAAAATCCCTCGCCCCAAAATATATATATATATAAAATATATATATATATATATATATTTTATATATATATATATATATATATATATATATATATATATATAAATAATATATAATAATATATATATATATATTATATATATATATATATATATATATATATATATATTATATAATAATAAAATATATATATATATATATATATATATATTTTTATTTATTTTTATTATTAATATTTTATAATTTTAAACAGCCAGTTAATGCCTTGTTAGGTTGATTAAGGTTTGTTTTACACATGCAACCCACCTTGATGAGGTTGTCAGCAATGCAACCCACCTTGTGGGGGTGTCCCATGCAACCCACCTTGATGGGTTGTCAGCACATGCAACCCACCTTGTTTAGGTTGTCAGCACATGCAACCCACCTTGATGAGGCTGTCAGCCAAAACAACCCCCTTGATGAGGTTGTCAGCACATGCAACCCACCTTGATGAGGTTGTCAGCACATCAACCCACCTTGATGAGGTTTTCAGCACATCAACCCACCTTGATGGGTTTTCAGCACTGCAACCCAAAACCCTTTATGAGGTTGTCAGCACATGCAACCCACCTTGATGAGTTTTAGCACATGCAACCCACCTTGATGAGGTTTTCAGCACTCAACAAACCTTGATGAGGTTTTCAGCACATGCAACCCACCTTGATGAGGTTGTCAGCACATGCAACCCAAAACCCTTTATGAGGTTTTCACTGCAACCCACCTTGATGAGGTTGTAAACACATGCAACCCACCTTGATGAGGTGTCAGCACATGCAACCCACCTTGATGAGGTTTTCAGCACATGCAACCCACCTTGATGAGGTTGTCGCACATGCAACCCACCTTGATGGGTTGTCACATGCAACCCACCTTGATGGGTTGTCAGCATTTCAACCCAAAACCCTTTATGAGGTTGTAACACATGCAACCCACCTTGATGAGGTTTCGCACATCAACCCACCTTGATGAGGTGTCAGCAACACCCACCTTGTAGGTTGTCAGCACATCAACCCCCCCTTGATGAGGTTGTCACCAAACCCCCCCTTGATAGGTTTTCAGCCATGCAACCCACCTTATGAGGTTTAGCTGCAACAAAACCCTTATGAGGGGTTTCAGCACATGCAACCACCTTGATGAGGTTTCAAATCAACCCACCTTGATGAGGTTGTCAGCACATCAACCCACCTTAAGAGTTGTCAGCACATGCAACCCACCTTGATGAGGGGTTTCCCAAACAACCCACTTGATGGGTTTTTAGCCCTGCAACCCACCTTGATGGGTTTTCAGCACTCAACCCCCTTAAAGAGTTTTTCGCACATCAACCCATTTTAAGGGTTTCAGCACATCAACCCACCCTTATGAGGTGTCAGCCTCAACCCACCTTGATGAGGTGTCAGCACATGAACCCACCTTTATGAGGGTTTGCACATAACCCACCTTGATGGGTTTCCTAACCCACCTTGATGAGGTTGTAGCACATGCAACCCACCTTGATGAGGTGTCCATCACCCACCTTGATGAGGTTGTCAGCACATAACCCCCCTTGATGAGGTTTTGCCAGCAACCCACCTTGATGAGGTTGTAAAAACCTAACCCACCTTGATGAGGTTGTAGCCCTCAAAACCTTGATAGGTGTCCCAAACAACCCCCTTTTTGAGGTTGTCAGCACATCAACCCCCCTTGATGAGGTTGTCAGCACACAAACCTTGATGAGGTTGTCAGCAATCAACAAAACCCTTATGAGGTTTCAGCACATGCAACCCACCTTGATGAGGTTTTCGCACATCACCCACCTTGATGAGGTTGTCAGCACATGCAACAAAACCCTTATAGGTTGTCAGCAATCAACCCACCGAGGGTTGTCCCCCCCAACCCACCTTATATGTCCCAGCAACCCACCTTGTGAGGTTGTCAGCACATGCAACCCACCTTGATGACTTTTTAGCACATGCAACCCACCTTGATGAGGGTCAGCAATGCAACCCACCTTTATGGGTTGTCAGCACATGAACCCACCTTAAAGAGCTTTTCACACATGCAACCCACCTTGATGGGGTTTTCAGCACATGCAACCCATTTATGAGGTGTCAGCACATCAACCCCCCCCGATGGGTTGTCAGCACATGCAACCCCCTTGATGAGGTTGTCAGCACATGAACCCACCTTTATGAGGTGTCAACACATGCAACCCACCTTGATGAGGTTGTCAGACATGCAACCCCCCTTGATGAGGTTGTAGCCCCTGCAACAAACCCCGATGAGGTGGGCAGCCATAACCCCCTTGATGAGGTTGTCCCAAAGCAACCCATTGATGGGTTGTCAGCCCTGCAACCCACCTTGATGAGGTTGCAGACATCAACCCACCTTGATGAGGTTTCAGCACATCAACCCACCTTGATGAGGTTGTCAGCCAAACAACCACTTGATGAGGTTGTCAGCACATGCAACCCACCTTGATGGGTTGTCAGCAATGCAACCCACCTTGATGAGGTTGTCAGCACATCAACCCACCTTTATGAGGTGTCAGCCACAACCCCCCTTGATGAGGTTGTCAGCATCCCAAACCCCCCTTGATGAGTTGTCCAAAATGCAACCCCCCTTGATGAGGTTGTCAGAATGCAACCCACCTTGATGAGGTTGTCAGACATGCACCCACCTTGATGAGGTTGTCAGCACATGCAACCCACCTTTAGAGGTTGTCAGCCATGCAAACCCCCCTTTATGAGGTTGTCAGCACATGCAACCCACCTTGATGAGGTTGTCCCTGCCCCCCCTTGATGAGGTTGTCGAAAGCAACCCCCCTTGATGAGGGTTTTCCCAAAGCAACCCACCTTGAGGTTTCAGCCCATGCACCCACCTTGATGGGTTGTCAGCACATCAACCCACCTTGATGAGGTTGTCGCACATGCAACCCACTTGATGAGGTTGTCAGCACATGCAACCCACCTTGATGAGGTTGTCAGCACTGCAACCCACCTTTATGAGGTTTTTCAGCCCGCCCCACCTTGATGGGTTGTCAGCACAGCAACCCACCTTGATGAGGTTGTCCCATGAAACCCCCCTTTATGAGGTTTCAGCACACAACCCCCCCTTGAGAGGTTGTCAGCCTCAACCCACCTTGATGAGGTTTCCCAAAGCAACCCACCTTGATGAGGTTGTCGCACAGGAACCCACCTTGATGGGTTGTCAGCCCATGCACCCACCTTGATGAGGTTGTCAGCCCTGCAAACCACCTTGATGAGGTTGTCAGCCATGCAACCCACTTGATGGGTTGTCAGCACATGCAACCCACCTTGATGAGGTTGTCACCCCTGAACCCACCTTGTGGGGGTTTTGTCCCCAATCAACCCCCACCTTGATGGGTTGTCAGCACAACACCCCTGAGGGTTTTCACTAACCCACCTTGATGAGGTTGTCAGCCATAAAACCCATTGATGAGGTTGCTCCCAGCAACCCACCTTATAGGCTGGGTTTACTATTACAATCCCA
>WNWK01027279.1:0-26471 GCA_009830355.1 Cherax destructor
ACCATTAATATATAAACTAATTGCTAACTTTTATACTAATTGTTAAATTCTCAATGTTTAAATTCCAGTACCTAAATTTTGTAAACCTAACCTTACAATCTGTATATCCATTGTATAGCTATTGAGTAAGACCTATCATAAGACTGCCTGAAAAGCCTAGGCATACCTAGGCATATTATTGGCCATCTTGTAATATCAACTTTAATGTATAACTATAAGTACCCCCCACCTTGTATTACATGAAATAAAGGATTTGAATTTGAATTTGAATTTGAATTTGAATAGCCATCAAATACAGTTATATATAGCAGCATATGTGTAGATAACCCAGGATAACCCAAGAGTGTCAGCTAACACTCTTTCTAGGAGCTAATGCTGCTGGGGATTGCAAATTAAAACCTATGATAATTTATCACTCAGAGAATCCTAGGGCCCTAAAAAACTATGCAAAAGGTAGCCTCCCAGTTTATTATAAATCCAATTCGAAAGCTTGGATGACTACTGATCTTTTCATAAATTGGTTCACAGACTATTTTAAGCCTACAGTTGAGGCTTACTGCAAGGAAAAGAAAATTCCTTTTAATGTTTTACTTGTTTTAGACAATACCCTGCCACTCACCTCTCACACATCAATGTTAATACTTTAAGGTAAGTAATAAGTGTACTCTGTGTGTATCTTACTTTTTATTGTGTTTTTTAATGCCTAGTGCTATTGCTAACTTAATATAAGTTAGTGTAAGCTTGTTGTCTGACATTTATATGCATTTAGAAGTGGAAAAAATGGAATTCTGCTATTTGGCGATGTCTGCTTTAAGGCACTAGCCTGGAACCTAACCTGCCGTATAAGTGGGGCCCTACTGTAGTATAACTTTTTCTATAATTGCATTTATTGCTATATTTTTGAATACGTATTTACCACTACCATTTTCCAACCTTAACTATTTACAGTATTAGTGATCACTTTATTAACTTAAATTTTATTAAAACCTTTTTTACTATTAGTCCACTCTAATTTGTATTAGTAAATCATCAACATTGTACAAATTTCCTATATCTCTGTGAAAAATTGTTCAAAATTGTAAAAATCCAAATAGTTTGTAAGAATAATTAATCTAGTATCATATTCATAAGTTTAGCATATTCCATTGTTCTAAAGTCTAGTTATAGAATCACACTAAATCGTATGATTGCAGGCATTGATCCTGACATGAACCTATTATTAAATGACTCACATGATTCCAATAGCAACTGTAATTACTACATGTCAGATCAAGCAAAGACATTACTCAGAGCCAACAATAAAATAATCATCTTTAACTACAATGTTAGATCTTTGAGCAAACATTATGATGACCTCACAGCACTACTCCAATCCCTACAGACCAACATAATCATCACACTCACTGAGACATGGCTTAAACCTAGTATTACAGATGTCTATGCCATCCCAGGTTACACAGCCATACACAACTGTAGGACTGATCAGCGAGGGGGTGGCATAGCTATATACAGTTATACCTCGGTTAATGATATTAATCCGTCAGAGAGGGCATATCTTTAACCGAATCAATCGTTAACCGAATCAATTTTCCCCATAAGAAATAATGGAAATAAAATTAATCCGTCCAAGACTTCCAAAAGTAGTAAAATAAAATATTTTGTAGAACTTTTTGACATTAAATAATACACAATTTAATGAACATTAAAGAAATACATGTAAATATAGTACAATAACATGTCACTTACATTTATTGAAGAGTTGTTGATGTGTGGAGGACGGGAGGAGGGGAAGGGATGGAGTATAGTATGCTAGTGTTTGGAAGGGGAATCCCCTTCCATTAACACTGCAGGTGGCAAGTTCTTTTCTGGGGTTACTGGCCTTTTTCTTTTAATGCCACACTCCCTGCATGAATGGTACACTCCCTGCATGCCTGCTACACTCCCTGCATGCCTGCTATACTCCCTGCATGCCTGCTACACTCCCTGCATGCCTGCTACACTCCCTGCATGAATGCTACACTCCCTGCATGCCTGCTACACTCCTGCATGCCTGCTATACTCCTGCATGCCTGCTACACTCCCTGCATGCCTGCTACACTCCCTGCATGCCTGCTACACTCCTGCATGCCTGCTACACTCCTGCATGAATGCTACACTCCCTGCATGCCTGCTACACTCTCTGCATGCCTGCTACACTCCCTGCATGCCTGCTATACTCCCTGCATGCCTGCTACACTCCCTGCATGCCTGCTACACTCCCTGCATGAATGCTACACTCCCTGCATGCCTACTACACTCCCTGCATGAATGCTACACTCTTTATCACAGGGCTGGCACTAGGAGCTTTCTTTGGACCCATGGTAGCTTATTTAGCAGTTGCAAGCACTAAAAACAGTGGAATAATGACAATATACTGGTATGAATGCGTGGGTGGAGTGCGTGGTGGTCGCTCTCGCTTGTAAACAATAGCACACTGACGCTCCCTGGAGTGCACACACAGCTGGGCGCCACGTGGACGCGTCCGGTACGAATATCGTTAACCGAAGCAAACATCGTTAACTGGAGTCATTTTTTTTATGTCAAAAATATCGTTAACCGAATTTATCGCTATCCAACTACATCGTTAACCGAGGTATGACTGTATTACTCAGATCAACTTGAATGTATCAATAACTCCTGCAAAAGTGATGAGCATGGAGAATATATTGTAGAAAAATTTAAATCAAAAGACCTGAAAAAAACCCACACAGTGATAAACATCTACAGACTACAACAGTCAAACATTCACCATTTTAGTGAAAAATTAGGAAACCTGATAACTGATGCACACATGAACAAAGACCATTTGCTGCTCACAGGAGATTTCAACATAAATCTCCTACATGACCAGTACCCACAGGTGACAGAATTCACAAACACTATGAACAACTGCTTATTACTACCAACAATATCAAAACCTACAAGAATCTCTTGAGACGAGTATCTCATTATTAGACCACATCTGGACTAACACTATATCCCTTCTGAAATCAGGCATAATCACAGACAACACCACAAACCACTACCCTACATTTCTCATAACCAACCTAGGTAATTTGCCCCAAGATATTTCAAAAGTTACCTTCAGATTACATAACGAGTCAGCTGTTAACAACTTTATAACAGCTATGATTGACATCGACTGGAATAATGAGATAGAATCATATTCAGATACTAATGAATGCATCAATAATTTCCGTCACAAAACCCACCACCTCTATAACAAACATTGCCCTAAAAAAAAAAAAAAAAAAACAGATCACAGCAAAGAGACTCAACAATCCCTGGCTAACTCCCAGCATCCTTAAATCCATTAACAAAAGGCAACAATATGAAAAACAATACAGAAGGGGTCTAATAACCAGAGAACAATCCAAACGCTACTCATCTATCCTTACCAGCCTGATAAGGTCAAAAAAATTATATTATGAGAACAGATTACATAATATAAAAGGTGATATGAAAAAGACCTGGAAAACCCTATCTGCAATTCTAGAAAATAAAAAGATATCCAAGAACAATACCATCAAATTATCAAATACAGACGAACCCCTACTCTCACCAACTGAGACAGCAAACAGGCTAAATGTTTTCTTCTCCACCATAGGAAAGAATCTAGTGAGTAAAATCCCAAGCTCTAACACACGTCCAACTGACTACCTCGCCAATACCTACCCTAATACGCTATTCCTAGCTCCTACCAACCCAATAGAAGTCTCGCTCATAATCAACACCCTAAAAACAAAGCAGGAGACATAAATAGCCTACCACCTTTTATGTACAAAAAAGCTTCACATGTACTGTCACCAATTATTGCAACACTCTTCAATAAATCCATTGAAACCTCAACATTCCAATCAATTCTCAAAATAGCAAGGGTCACCCCGATCCATAAAGGTGGTGATCAAACAGACTTGAATAATTATAGACCAATATCTAATTTACCATTGCTCTCAAAAATCTTTGAAAAATTAATTCATAAACAGATATATTCCTACCTCATCTCACACAACGTACTCAACCCCAGTCAGTTTGGATTCAGGACCAACAAATGCACAAATGATGCCATTATACACATGCTAGAGTTAATATACACCGCACTTGAGAAGAAAGAGGTTCCACTGGGTATCTTCATTGATCTACGCAAAGCTTTTGATACAGTCGATCATGATTTACTGCTCACAAAGCTAGCACACTATGGTATAAGAGGGCACTCGCTCAACTACATAAAGTCATACCTCAGTAACAGAAGCCAATACGTGTACACAAATGGAGCGAATTCTTCAACACAACAAAGTACAGTCGGAGTCCCTCAAGGCAGTGTACTGGGTCCACTCTTATTCCTCATTTACAACAATGACCTACCTAATGCATCACAACTACTCAAACCCATATTATTTGCAGATGACACAACATATGTCTTCTCTCACCCAAATCCAGTCATACTGGCCAATACTGTTAATGCCGAATTACAGAAAATATTAACATGGATGACGACTAATAAACTTACTCTAAATACTGACAAGACCTACTTTATACAGTTTGGAAACAGAGTTACAAATGTTCCACTTAACATAACACTCAACGGTTCACCCATCACAAGACTCACAGAGGGAAAATTCCTAGGAATCCACATTGACAGTAGCCTTAAATTCCAAACACACATACAACAAATTTCCAAGAAAATTTCAAAGACAGTAGGCATATTATCTAAGATACGCTACTATGTGCCTCAATCAGCTCTCCTTGCACTATATCACTCACTCATCTACCCATATCTCACTTATGGAATTTGTGCATGGGGATCAACAACATTAAATCAACTTAGACCACTCATAACCCAGCAAATTCTCACTCTAGACAGCATACTCCACCAATATTCAAAAGCCTAAAACTACTCACCATAAAAAAAATTCACTTATTCTTGTGCCTACTACATACATAGAACTCTACATTCTAATATAAACCCTCCACTCAAAATTCTCCTCACCAACCTATTAATAGAACCCATGACCATAACACAAGATATAGATCACTTTTTGATGTACCCCGTGTCCATAGCAACCTATGTAAGAATTCTATACACATAAAGGGCCCCAGAATCTGGAACACATTACTAGGAAATGCTAAAATGACCTTGTCTGAAAATCAATTTAGAACTCTACTCAAAAACCACCTACTCACCCAAAACTAAATACAGTGGTACCTCGAGTTACAATGGTCCCCAAAATCGCCCTTTTATGTAAGTTTATTTTTTTAAATGCTTTTGTAGGTATATTTTTGGGGTGTAAAATGACTAGTCTATTTTACATTATTCCTTATGGGGATAAATTCGTTTGGTAATGGCACTTGAACAGCATTCTCGAACGAAAAAATATCGTAACTCGAGGTGCCACTGTACTCATACTTTAAATTACTTTCTAATATGCTCAAATTTATTTTCCTATAAAATAATTTCAATTTTGACTATTATATTTCCACCTAATCACCCTATACCAAATACTCAAACTGTAAATTACTCTCAAAATGCTAAATGTTATTTTCATTAGAATACTAAATTTTTACTATTTTGTTCCATCCTACTAAACACTTGTTTCAATGTCTATCATCATTTTGTAATGAACAATGTATTATTATCATATCATAATTTGAACAATCTACCAATACAATCACACTCAATTACAGTGGACCCTCGGTTAACGAAAGGTCCCGTTAACGAAAGTTTTGGAAAACGTAAGCTTTTTTCGGAATCGGTTAGCGAAAAATTCCTCGGTTACCGAAAGGTATTAGACGTGTCCGCCTGCTCCGCGCAAGCGCAGGACGCCAGTGAAGCGTTGTTTACCATTGAGAGAACATTACCTAGCGCGCTCTTTCAAAGATTCACAATATATTTGGTGTCTTTTTTGGTGGTTTAGTGATTGTCACTGTGAAATAAGTCACCATGGGTCCAAAGAAGCTTCCTAGTGGCACCCCAGTGGTAGCAGGTATGCAGGGAGTGTAGCATTCATGCAGAGAGTGTAGCATTCATGCAGAGTGTGTAGCATTCATGCAGGGAGTGTAGCATTCATGCAGGGAGTGTAGAATTCATGCAGGGAGTGTAGCATTCATGCAGGGAGTGTAGCATTCATGCAGGGAGTGTAGCATTCATGCAGGGAGTGTAGCATTCATGCAGGGAGTGTAGCATTCATGCAGGGAGTGTAGCATTCATGCAGGGAGTGTAGCATTCATGCAGGGAGTGTAGCATTCATGCAGGGAGTGTAGCATTCATGCAGGGAGTGTAGCATTCATGCAGGGAGTGTAGCATTCATGCAGGGAGTGTAGCAGGCATGCAGGGAGTGTAGCAGGCATGCAGGGAGTGGAGCAGGCATGCAGGGAGTGTAGCAGGCATGCAGGGAGTGTAGCAGGCATGCAGGGAGTGTAGCAGGCATGCAGGGAGTGTAGCAGGCATGCAGGGAGTGTAGCAGGCATGCATTAAAAGAAAGAAGGAAGTAACCCCAGAGAGGGACTTGTTACCTGAAGTCCTTTTGGAGGTTTTCCCCTTCCAACCATTAACACCCTGCCCCTGTCAGCAACTCTACCTTCCAGATGCTTGCAACTCTTCAATAAAGGTAAGTAAATGTTATTGTTTTTTTTTTTGAGTGATTTTTTTTTTGTGGAGCGAATTAATTGTATTTACATTATTTCTTATGGGAAATAAGGTTTCAGATAACGAAAGATTCAGATTAAGTAATAGCTCCTGGACCGGATTAATTTCGTTAACCGAGGGTCCACTGTACTCTAATATTATGTTCATAGTCTATAAGCCATTAGATTAAGCTGCCCCTAATGCCAAGGCATGCCAGAGGCTCTCCTTGCACTTCAATTAATGATTGTAATGTAAACCTATGTAAACGAGCAAAGAAATAAAATTGTATTGTATTATTATAAATACAGTCAACCCTCGGTTCTTGTCGGTAATCCGTTCCAGAGGGCCCGTTGATCACCGGTTTGGTCGAACTCCGATTCTATTTTCCCCATAAGAAATAATGGAAATAAAATTAATCCGTTTCAGACACCCAAAAGTATTAAAATAAAATATTTTTGTACATTAAATATACATTAAATTACACAGAAAACAATGAGACATGAAGAATAAACAATAATAACATGTCACTTGCCTTTATTGAAGAGTAGTTGATGTGTGGAAGACAGGAGGAGGGGAGAGGATGGAAGAGTTGCTTTTGTTTGGAAGGGAAATCCCCTTCCATAAAGACTTCAGGTACCAAGTCCTTTCCCTGGGTTACTTCCCTTCTTTGTTTTTTAATGCCACTAGGACCAGATTGAGAGTCACTAGATCCCTGTTGCTCAAAAAAGTGTTCCAGAGAGTTCTGTTTTCTGGCGAATGTTTGGAATTGTGCCGGCGACAGGGGTGTGTGTTTGGGGACAGGACAAGATAGTCCTTCAATATTTTGCTAATATCATCTATACGACTTATTTATCTATCACAATTCATCTAATATGGCATAATAAACAATATTAATAACATAGAAACATGACATATACTCTAGAATGAATAAAATATCATTACGAATGTGAGGACTGGTGTTGTGGTGTTTGTTGTTGGGTGTATAAGGGCCACTGAAAGATACGCCTTAAATAGTGATGGCCACCAGACACACGGTGGTGTTGTCAGTCGCCCTATATAACTCCAACAACATTGGAGGAGTTAAGTTTCGTGTCGTCATTTTTCTATCGCTTAATCGCTTAACTTACTTGCTACACTG
This sequence comes from Cherax destructor, assembly GCA_009830355.1. Classification (NCBI taxonomy): domain Eukaryota; kingdom Metazoa; phylum Arthropoda; class Malacostraca; order Decapoda; family Parastacidae; genus Cherax; species Cherax destructor. Next base: position 7,803 of record WNWK01027279.1, read on the forward strand.
TTAATGCTACACTTTATTGCTGGCTGGCACTATAGCCTTTATCAATTCCTGCTATTTTAGTATCATAACATATCGTAGAATCATTGACTCACTTAAGAAGACATTCTCCCCTCTCAGCCCTTTACCAAAGGAGCTTTCTTGGGGCCCATGGTGGCTTATTTAGCAGTTGCAAGCACTAAAAACAGTGGAATAATGACAATATACTGGTATGAATGCGTGGGTGGCGTGGGTGGTGGTCGCTCGCTTGTAAACAATAGCACACTGAGTGTCCGGGCCCAGCTGGGAAACGCGTACGCATCCGGGACGAATCGCCAACTCCGAGCGGACCGGCTAATACCGAGCCAAAATTCTCATTAAAAAACCTGTCGAACACCGATTTGGACGACCTACGACGCCGTCTAACACCGGGGGTTTACTGTATTGCTTTGACTTTTGGCCGTTTTGAGTTTTGGCTGAGCTTCTGGAACGGATTACGGCTAAAACCCGAGGTACCACTGTACTTATTTATCCTTTTTTTTTTAATATGTATTACCTATAACCAAACCCCTTTCTATACACAGTTCAATCAAAGGCCCCCCATTATCATTTACACACGTTTCTCCTACTTTAGCATTTAGGTCCCCTACCACAATTACTCTTTCACTTGGTTCAAAAGTTCCTACACACTTAATATTTCCCAAAATCTCTCTCTCTCCTCTACACACTTATTATGACCTGTAGAAAGTGAAGCTGATTCTTACGACGTCTGGTATTTTAATCCACATAATCCTTGAATTTATACATTTATATTTCCTCTTCTCCTTCCATAACTGATCCTTCAACATTATTGCTACCCTTTTCTTAGCTCTAACTCTCTCAGATACTCGTGACTTTATCCCATTTATTTCTTCACTGAAATAAAGTATCTTATCTTATTGTAAAACTTGTGGCTGTGATTGACTGCACCATCAATATGCATTTAGTGAACAAATGTGACATGCAAGAGTTATAAGTGGTACTTGAAACTCTTTTTCCATCTTGTGGACATGTCCATGCTCAATGCTTATACAGTAGAACCCCGAGTAACGGTCTGTCCGAATAACAATTTTTTTGTGTAAAGGTTGCTTTTTACGGTCAATATTTTTCACGTGTAGCGGTTTTTACTCGTGTAGCAGTCCATACCAGACCTGTCCACCTGCCTGCGCTTCCGCGCCTTGCCGCACAGGATGCCAGACTAGCGTTGTTTACACTTAAGTGAACAATACCCAGCGTGCTCTTTCAAACATTTCACAATAAATTTATTGTGTTTATTGCTGGTTCAGTGATTGTCACTGTGAAATAAGTCACCATGGGTCCAAAGAAGCTTCACAAGTCGATAAAGGCTATAGCACCAGCCAGTGATAAAGTGTAGCAATGGAAATAAGTCACTCTGTCTTGACTTTTTTTTGGGTTATCCTAGGTTTTCTACACATATGCTGCTATGTATGATAATCTATGTATAACTGGATTTGTGTATACTTGAATAAACTTACTTAAGTAAGTTAAGCAATTAATCGATAGAAAATAACGACACAAAACTTAAGTTCTACAATGTTTGAGGATTATAGGGACACTGACAAGAATGCCGCCGTCTGCCATCATATCCTCCAAGGTAAGTGTAAATATTTCTTATTTATATAAGTGTGAATATTTCTTATTTATAAATTAAGCACATTGTTTGTGTGATAGTGGTGATGGCTTTCTGCTGAAACCAACTGCCACCACGGCTTATGGTCAATGCCCCTTTGTTATGGGGCTATAGGACCCAACATGTATTGATGTAATTAGGTAACATGAATACCTAATTACAGTGGCCTCAAATTTCAGACACACATACAACAAATCTCCAAGAAAGTCTCAAAGACCGTGGGAATACTATCCAAGATACGGTACTATGTTCCACAACCAGCTCTCCTTACCCTATATCACTCACTCATTTACCCCTACCTCACCTATGGAATCTGCGCATGGGGCTCTACATCAATAACTCATCTCAGACCACTAATAACACAACAAAAGGCAGCAGTTAGAATGATAACAAATTCTCACTCCAGGCAACATACTCCACCAATATTCAAAAATCTAAACTTACTCACCATACAAGACATCCATACTTTTTACTGTGCCTATTACATACATAGAACACTCTATGCAGATATTAACCCACCACTCAAACTTCTCCTTACTAATTTTAACAGGACACATGACCATAACACTAGACACAGATCACTCCTCGATGTTCCCCGTGTCCACCTAACACTATGTAAAAACTCAATGCACATAAAAGGCACGAAAATTTGGAATTCATTACCTGTCATTGCCAAAGAAACCCTACCTGTACCCCAATTCAAAACGATGCTAAAAACCACCTTCTCACCCAAAGATAATTGCTCCATATCAACCATTCCCAGCAAAGTAGAATAATCACTTAACGTAAAACCTGACTTTAAAGTCAATGTAATGTATGAATGAACGATTGAATGAATGAATGTAAAACCTGGTATGAATAATACTTACTTAGCTAATTATTCCCAACACTTATATTATAATGACCACGTAAACTAACTGCAATGCAATTAATTGTTTTAAATTGTTTTAAATTGTTATCTCACTCAATTAGTTGCATTGCTGCAATAAATTGCTACAATTAATTGATATGTTCAACTTATATTCAAACTTTAAAACTTAGATAAGCAACTTTACTTATTTCATAAATTATCAACCATAACTTTTATTATGTTATTATTACTATTGCTTTAATTTGTTTAATCTGATCTAATTATTTTTATAATGAAGACAAAAGTACAAAACTATGTTCAAATTTCATAGCTTAAATACTCACCTTTACTCATTATATACTATCTACAATAATTCTTACAATCTAGTTTTAAGTTAATTTTAAGTCTGCCCAAAATGCCCTGCATACTAGGGACTTTTGGCATGTACACCTCATGTAATCTCAATAACCAAATGTAATTCTTTGTATCATGTCCAAATAAAAATTATTATTATTATTATTATTATTATTATTACAGTGGTACCTCGGTTTACGATGGTCCCCAAACTCGCCCTTTTATGTAAGTTTATTTTTTTAAATGCTTTTGTAAGTGTATTTTTGGAGGTCTAAAAGGACTAGTCTATTTTACATTATTCCTTATGGGGATAAATTCGTTTATTAATGGCACTTGAACAGCATTCTGGAACGTAAAAATATCGTAAACCGAGGTACCACTGTATATATGAATTGATCACAATTTTGCTTAATGAGGTTTTGAGGTCAGGCCACCCTTAAGACTTAAAAAGAAGCTGAATTAACCTGATTTTCTCAATATAATAGGTTATAAATACACACATTTAAATAAGTAGTTTATAAAGTTGCATGTCTCATTGTAAGTAAATAAGATGTATTGTGGGTGCATATTAGATTGTGCAAGGCGACAGTCTTGTGTTTTCATTGTTTTGTTTTTGGAGTGGGAGGAGCTTAGAGACTCCTTCCTTCTCTCTCTTCTCCAAGATGGCTGATGCAGGTTAAGCTGGTGGTAGAGACTGGGCTTTTGTTGATATGTTTCTGGGCAGATGGTGTGCTAGAGGTAAGAGTTATATGTTGCAGTGAAGTTGTCACCATCCACTGTTATTTCAGTGTATCAAGACACTGGAGGGTTAAAGAAATGTTAAGAAAAAGAGAGTTAAATGTGGCAGGTGGACCATGTGGTTTGGAGATGCTAGTTATATGTTTATGATTGTAAGACCTGTATATATTATATATATATCTCTTAATATAGTGCTATTTTTTATAATAGTGGTTTAAATAACCTTTTGAGAGGAATGGTGAGAGGACCAGTAAGTTTCAGATACAGCAGCTAATCATGAAGGTAAGTATCATCCTAGACAATAAGTCCTTACTGTTGCTACTCCCCCCATACTAGAACATGTAGTGAGAACCTTGATGATAAAGTAAGGGAAAATAACATAACACCCTTATACCCAACAACAACACCAACACACTCCACCACTCCTTAGATTTGTAATGACATGTTTTATTCATTCTAGAGTTTATATCATGTTTCTATGCTATTGACCCTTTGAGGGTCAGTCCCATTACTAGTACGTCAGTGCAGCCAGGGTCGGTCACGTACTTGTACGCCTAAATTCTAGTGCCTTCAAATCTGGTGGAAGAAAGCTGGCAAGCCTACATATGAAAGAATGGGTCTGGGTGGTCAGTGTGCGCAGTATAAAAAAAATCCTGAAGCACGCAGTGCATAATGAGAAAAAAAAAACTCCAACCATTTTTTTGGTTTAAAACAGCAAATTTTGGGTGTATTTTCGTATGGTATTTGTGGTTGTATTCTGGTTTTCATGGTCTCATTCGATAGAATGGAAGATATACTATACAAATGGTGATGATTTTGATTGGTTTTACGATGACAAGTATACCTTGAAACTGAGCGCAAAGTAGCAAAAATGTTCGATTTTTGTCGATGTTCAAGAGTAAACAAATCACGCCATGCGTCCAATACACATCAACTGGCATGTCTAATATTCTTGCACAAGTGCACTGATATTATTTATACCGTTTCTACAATGATGCAGTTGTATACATAACAGTAAATCTTCTATTTTTTTGTGAGAATAAAAATTCAAAATGGAAAGCAAAAGTAATGTAAGAGGGGCCTGGAGACATGACTAATGAACAGATAAAATGTTATTTGAGTACCAGGAATGTCTGTCTCGTTTATTCTGGACCCTATTTTGAAATTGGCATCTTTTGAAATTTGTGTGAAATTGGCCAAATTGCCAATTTCTGACCACCTTATTGGGTAGTTGAAATCGGTAAATTGGCGATTTCTTATACTCAATTGATAGAACAAATGGAACTCTAGCGAAATAGCTATAATTTTAGTAGACTGAAACATTGGAATTTGCCAAAAATAGGGCTCAAAGTGGGCGAAATCCCCGATGCGTAAATGTCATCGATACCACTAACTTCGCGAGAGCATAACTCCGTTTGTTTTCCATCAAATTTCATAATTATGGTGGCGTTATGCTCGGAAAAAGATTCTCTATCATTTCATAAGAAAAAATAATTTTTTTTTTCTGAAAAATTTTCGACCCTGAGAACAAGTTTGGGAGAGGGCCTCTCGACCCTCAAAGGGTTAATATTGTTTATTATGTCATATTAGATGAATTGTGATAGATAAATAAGCTGTATAGTTTATATAATTGTCATATTGAAGGACTATTTTGCCCTGCCTCCAAACAAACTCTCTCATATGCCAACAAGAGTCTTCGATAAAGGTAAAACTTATTTAACTGTTTATTTGTCCATTATAATTAGTGCTTTATATTTATTTTTCATTGTTTTCTGTATGTAAAACTATAGTATTTATTCTTTAACCCTTTCAGGGTCCAAGGCCATTTTTGGAAGGGGTGTGCCTGTGTCCCAGAATTTTAAAAAAAAAAAAAATTCTTATTTTTTCTTATGAAATGGTAGAGAATCTTTTTCTGAAGGTAATAAAACAAAAAGTACGAAATTTGATTGAAAATTGACAAAATTATGCTCTCGCGAATTTTCATGTGTCAGCGATATTTACGCATCGGCGATTTTGCCGATTTTGATTCCCATTTTAGGCCAATTACATTATTCCAGTCGACCAAATTCTTAGCTATTTCACTAGTATTACTTCTATCGATTGAGCACAAGAAATTATCCAGTCAACTGTTTCAACTCCAAAATAAAGTGATTGGAAATTGGTAATTTAGCCAATTTAACTCAAAGTTCGAAATATTCCAATTTCAAAATAGGGTGCAGAATAAACAATGCAGGCATTCCTGGCACTAAACTAACATTTCCTTTGTTCATTAGTTACGTTTTCAGTCTTTACAAATGAATTCCATTTTGATTTTTTATTCACATAATGAATTTTTATTCAAACCAAAAAATGGAAGATTTACTGTTATGCAATATTATAATAATTGAACAAATAATATCACGACATATCATGACATAGAACTACCCCAGAATCTGACTTAGAACTACCCCAGAATCTGGAACTCATTACCAGGAAATGCTAAAATAACCTTGTCTGAAAATCAATTTAAGACTCTTCTCAAAAACCACCTACTCATCCTAAACTAAATACAGTGGTACCTCGACTTACGTTTTTAATCCGTCAGAGAGGGCATTTCTTAAGACGAAACAAACGTAACACGAATCAATTTTCCCCATAAGAAATAATGGAAATAAATTTAATCCGTCCAAGACTTCCAAAAGTAGTTAAATAAAATATTTTTTAGAACTTTTGGACATTAAATAATACACAATTTAATAAAGAATATCTAAATAAACATGCAAATATTGAACAATAACATGTCACTTACATTTATTGAAGAGTTGTTGATGTGTGGAGGACGGGAGGAGGGGAGAAGGTGGAGTAGTATGCTAGTGTTTGGAAGGGGAATCCCCTTCCATTAACACTGCAGGTACCAAGTTCTTTTCTGGGGTTACTGGCCTTTTTCTTTGAATGCTACACTCCCTGCATGAATGCTACACTCCCTGCATGAATTCTACACTCCCTGCATGAATGCTACACTCCTGCATGAATGCTACACTCCTACATGCCTACTACACTCCTGCATCCTTGCTACACTCCTGCATCCTTGCTACACTCCCTGCATCCTTGCTACACTCCCTGCATCCTTGCTACACTCCTGCATCCCTCCTACACTCCCTGCATCCTTGCTACACTCCCTGCATCCTTGCTACACTCCCTGCATCCTGCTACACTCCCTGCATCCTTGCTACACTCCCTGCATCCTTGCTACACTCCCTGCATCCCTGCTACACTCCCTGCATCCTTGCTACACTCCCTGCATCCTTGCTACACTCCCTGCATCCTTGCTACACTCCCTGCATCCTTGCTACACTCCCTGCATCCTTGCTACACTCCTGCATCCTGCTACACTCCCTGCATCCTTGCTACACTCCCTGCATCCTTGCTACACTCCCTGCATCCCTGCTACACTCCCTGCATCCTTGCTACACTCCCTGCATCCTTGCTACACTCCCTGCATCCCTGCTACACTCCCTGCATCCTTGCTACACTCCCTGCATCCTTGCTACACTCCCTGCATCCTTGCTACACTCCCTGCATAATTGCTACACTCCCTGCATCCTTGCTACACTCCCTGCATCCTTGCTACACTCCCTGCATCCTTGCTACACTCCCTGCATCCCTGCTACACTCCCTGCATCCTTGCTACACTCCCTGCATCCTTGCTACACTCCCTGCATCCCTGCTACACTCCCTGCATCCTTGCTACACTCCCTGCATCCTTGCTACACTCCCTGCATCCCTGCTACACTCCCTGCATCCTTGCTACACTCCCTGCATCCCTGCTACACTCCCTGCATCCTTGCTACACTCCCTGCATAAATGCTATACTCCCTGCATGAATGCTTCACTCACTGCACATTCTTTACCACAGGCTTGGCACTAGCTTTCTTGGGGCCCATGGTGGTTTATTTAGCAGTTGCAAGCACTAAAAACAGTGGAATAATGACAATATACTGGTATGAATGCGTGGGTGTGGGTGGGTGGTCGCTCTCACTTGTAAACAATAGCACACTGACGCTCCCTGGAGTGCGCGCTCAGCTGGGCTCCAAGTGAACAGGTCCGGTACGAAAGGCGTAAGACGAATCAATCAACGGATGTCGCATTCAAATTTCTTACGTTATAAGTAACGGATATCGAATATAACGTAAGGTGATAACAACGTAAGTCGAGGTACCACTGTACTCATACTGTAAATTGCCTTCAAAAATGCTCAAAGTTATTTTCCTATAAAATAATTTCAATTTTTACAATTATGTTACCACCTAATCACCCTAAATTATGTTACCACCTAATCACTCAAACTGTAAATTACTCTCAAAATGCTCAATGTTATTTTCATTAACCCTTTGAGGGTCGAGAGGCCCTCTCCAGAACTTGTTCTCAGGGTCGAAAAATATAAAAAAAAAAAAAATTATTTTTTCTTATGAAATGATAGAGAATCTTTTTCCGATCATAACGCCACCAAAATTATGAAATTTGATGGAAACCTAACGGAGTTATGCTCTCGCAAAGTTAGCGGTATCGATGACATTTACGCGTCGGCAGTTTCGCCCACTTTGAGCCCTATTTTCGGCAATTTCCAATGTGTCTGTCTACTAAAATTATAGCTATTTCGCTAGAACTCCATTTCTTCTATCGAATGAGTACAAGAAACCGTCAATTTACCAATTGCAACTACCCACAATAGTGGTCAGAAAATGGCAATTTGGCCAATTTCACACAAATTTCAAACGATGCCAATTTCAAAATAGGGTCCAGAACAAACAATGCAGACATTCATGGCACTAAAATAACATCTTTTCTGTTCATTAGTCACGTCTCCAGGCCCCTTTTACATTACTTTTGCTTTCGATTTTGAATTTTTATTCTCACAAAAAAATAGAAGAGTTATTGTTATGTATTCAACTGCATCATTGTAGAAACGGTATAAATAATATCAGTGCACTTGTGCAATAATATTAGACATGCCAGTTGATGTGTATTGGACGCATGGTGGGATTTGTTTACTCTTGAACATCGACAAAAATCGAACATTTTCGCTACTTTGCGCTCAGTTTCAAGGTACTTGTCATCGTAAAACCAATCAAAATCATCACCATTTGTATAGTATATCTTCCATTCTATCGAATGAGACCAAGAAAACCAGAATACAACCACAAATACCATACGAAAATACACCCGAAAATCGGTTTTAAACCAGAAAAACGGTCAGGTTTTTTTTTCTCATTATGCACTGCGTGCTTCAGGATTTTTTTTATACTGCACACACTGACCACGCAGACCCATTCTTTCATATGTAGGCCTGCCAGCTTTCTTCCAACAAATTTGAAGGCACTAGAATTTAGGCATACAAGTACGTGACCGACCCTGGCTGCACTGACGTACTAGTACGGGACTGACCCTCAAAGGGTTAAGATAATTTAATTTTTACTATTATGTTCCATCCTACTAAACATTTGTTACAATGTCTATCATCATTTTGTAATGAACAATGTATTATCATCATATCATAATTTGAACGATCTACCAATACAAACTCACTCAATTACTTCAATATTATGTTCATAGTCTATAAGCCATTAGATTAAGCTGCCCCTAATGCCAAGGCATGCCAGAGGCTCTCCTTGCACCTCAATTTATGATTGTAATGTAAACCTATGTACACGAGCAAAGAAATAAAATTGTATTGTACAGTAGATCGTCATTTAGCACGAGATTATGTTGCACGTTACGGGTATTGCACAATTGAAGAATTGCGGCACATTATTATCTAACATGACGTAAAAATGATATTACACTTTTCGCGGGAGGGGAAAAAAAAAAATTGAACCCGCAGGTCCTTCACAAACCATCCCACTAACAGAATATTTGCCCAACCAAATTTTCAATGCTCCCCAAGCAATTAGCTTTGATAATTCTATTCACTAATGCGCAAGTCCCACTCAAATAAAATTGTGTGTGTGGGGAAGTATCCTGGCTGGTTTGTGTGGGGAAGTATCCTGGCTGGTTTGTGTGGGGAAGTATCCTGGCTGGTTTGTGTGGGGAAGTATCCTGGCTGGTTTGTGTGGGGAAGTATCCTGGTTGGTTTGTGTGGGGAAGTATCCTGGCTGGTTTGTGTGGGGAAGTATCCTGGCTGGTTTGTGTGGGGAAGTATCCTCGCTGGTTTGTGTGGGGAAGTACAGTCATTCCTCGGTTTTCGTGTTTAATCCGTTCCTGAGGGATGCACTAAAACTGAAACACACGAAAACTGAAGCCATTTTCCCCATAAGAAATAATGGAAATTCAATTAATCCGTTTCAGACACCCAGGAGTATCAACAAAAAATAATTTTTTAGAGATTAAATATAGATTTACATACAGAAAAGAATAACAAATAAATATAAAGCACTAATAACATGTATAAATGAGCATTTAACATTACACTTACTTTTATTGTATGGAAGATGGAGAGGAGGAGAGAGGGAGGCGAGTTTATTGTTGGGAGGCAGGACAAAATGCTTCAATTTGACACTAATATCAGCTCTACGGCTTATTTATCTATCACAATTCATCTAATATGACATAATAAACAATATAAATAACATAAAATCCTGATATACACTCTAGAATGAATAAAATGTGTGTCTCATTACGAATGTGGTGGCGGGCATACTCGGTCCAGCTATGAAAACATCTTCCTATTCTTTCCTCCTTCAGACGCATTAGTATAAGAGAAAACGGAGTTTGTAATGCTAACTGCATTAGATCACTTATTTCCAGTCGCTTCAAGGTGAACAGGAATCATTACTGTCCAGGCTGGCTGGTAACAACAACAGCAGCAGCAACAACAACAACTGGTTTGTTGACAAAACTACCGAAACTTCTACACTCTCATTCTCTCTCGTTTATTCATTTAATCTTGTTTACTCACCTCTCACTCTACATTAAGACTGCCTCTTACCACCACTGCCTCTCACCACCACTGCCTCTCATCACCACTGTCTCACCACCACTGCCTCTCACCACCACTGCCTCTCACCACTGCCTCTTACCACCACTGCCTCTCACCACCACTGCCTCTCATCACCACTGTCTCACCACCACTGCCTCTCACCACCACTGCCTCTCACCACCACTGCCTCTCACCACCACTGCCTCTCACCACCACTGCCTCTCACCACCACTGCCTCTCACCACCACTGCCTCTCACCACCACTGCCTCTCACCACCACTGCCTCTCATCACCGCCTCTACCACCGCTTCTTTCCAGTCGCTTCAAGGTGTGAACAGGAATCATTCCTGTCCAGGCTGGCTGGTAACAACAGCAGCAGCAGCAACAATAACAACAACTGGTTTGTTGACAAAACTACCGAAACTTCTACACTCTCATTCTCTCTCGTTTATTCATTTAATCTTGTTTACTCACCTCTCACTCTACATTAAGACTGTCTCTTACCACCACTGCCTTTCATCACCACTGCCTCTAACACTGCCTCAACCAACAAACAAGCACCACTGCCTCTCATCACCACTGCCTCTCACCACCATTGCCTCTCATCACCACTGCCTCTCACCACCATTGCCTCTCATCACCACTGCCTCTCATCACCACTGCCTCTCACCACCATTGCCTCTCATCACCACTGCCTCTCACCACTGCTTCTCATCACCACTGCCTCTCACCACCACTGCCTCCCATCACCACTGCCTCTCACCACCACTGCCTCCCATCACCACTGCCTCTCATTACCACTGCCTCTCACCACCACTGCCTCTCATCACCACTGCCTCTCACCACTTTGCTACGATTTCTTTCTTTAATTCTATGGTGTTCCTCACATTCTTTACCAAAGGACTGACACTACGAGCTATCTTTGGGCCTGTGGTGGCTTATTTAGCAGTCACACACAATAATCAAGGGCCAAAAACAATGGATTGTTAAGAAATGTTTTGTATGAACTCGCAGGATAATGTTCACTCAACCAGAAACAATGCTACACTGCCTGAGAATGTGCGTGGGAGGCGGGCTTGTGGGCTTTGTATGTGCGCTGGGCACTGGACAGGGTTCCGGACCAAGCACGAAAATGGAGGGAATCACACGAAAACAGAGGTCAATTTCCCCTGAAAAAGCTGCACGAAAACTGAAATACACGAAAACAGAGATACACGAAAACAGAGGGATGACTGTATCCTGGTTGGTTTGTGTGGGAAAGTATCCTGGCTGGTTTGTGTGGGGAAGTATCCTGGCTGGTTTGTGTGGGGAAGTATCCTCGCTGGTTTGTGTGGGGAAGTATCCTGGCTGGTTTGTGTGGGGAAGTATCCTGGTGTGTGAGGTGATGGTCACTTGCCCATAAACAATGGCTTTGTTTATGGGCTGATGCTCCAACCTTCATTATCTCTGTCATACAGTGGTCCCTTGGTTTTCGCCGAAAATTCGTTCCAGAATGCTGCTCAAGTGCCATTACCGAATGAATTTACTTCCTTAAGAAATAATGTCACATAGGTTAGTCTATTTCAGACCCCCAAAAATACACTTGCAACAGCACTTACTTAAATACACTTACATAAATGTTTGAGTTTGGAGATGCACGAAAACCAAGGGACCACTGTATTTTTATTAATTTGGGCGTCTTTATCATGCTGCTACGTTATTTATGTTATACCTAATATTATTCTGGAATAAATATGATAGGTAGATAACTTATTGATAGTAATAATAAGTATTATTATACAATATTTTAGTGCAGTGAGCTCACACCTCCACACACCATGGTGGTCCGTGAGTAACTGAGCTGAGAGAGACTGCTAGCCCGTCTCCCTCATAGCACCGCCAACCATTCAATACTCTAAGTATATAATATCAGTTTTTATTAATTTGTGAATCTTTATCATGCTTCTACGATATTTATGTTATACCTAATATTATTGTGGAATAAATATGATAGGTAGATAACCTTTATTGATAGTAATAGTATTATTTTACAATACTTTATAGTGCCGTGAGCTAACATATCCTCACACCATGATGGTCCATGAGCAACTGAGACACTGCTCCACTTCTCGCTCTCAGCCCCGCCCACCCTTCAATACCTATATGTCAGTTTTTATTAATTTATGCATCTTTATCATGCTTCTACAATATTTATGTTATACCTAATATTATCCTGGAATAAATATGATAGGTAGTTATTATTTATTGATAGTAATAGTATAATTATACAATAACAAATCTAGAAGCAGTGCTTTGAAACTGGGTCTAGACCAGCTGATGATGCCTTACCATCAGCTGTATAATGTACTGCAGGCTAAAAGAGCCCAGAGATCTATTACAGCATTTATGCACACTCCAATACAACCATCGACTTTAGTACCAGAACCTCTACCATCCACTTCTGCCGACAACCAACAACCATCCACCTCATCCCAGTAGGGCCACACCATCCATATCCACTCTATTCACAACCATCCACAAACATCATTACCCACAATTTAAGGTAAGAAATACTATTTCTATTGTATTTGTAGTCTTAAGCAGTAATATATCACGACAATGAACTACAATTACATATTCACCTTCAATTTTTGCAAGATCTGTTGGTCTAAAAAAAACTTGTTTGGGTTTTTGGGGACTCCCAGGAACGTAACCCTATTTTTCCCATAAGTTCTTTTAATTATATAACACAAAATTATCTAACAAGACGTTTTCAGGAACGTAACTACCGTGCTAAATGACGATCTACTGTACTGTATTGTATTGTATACGGTTTGGACCCAGTACTCAAAGCTGTAGAACTATGGCACGGACCCTGAAAGGGTTAAAAAAAATGAATTTTTGGTGAAATTTTTTTGAGTGGAAACGGATTAATTGTATTTACATTATTTCTTATGGGAAATAAGGTTTCGAATTACGAATTTTTTGTGTTGAGGTCTAGCTCCTGGAACGGATTAAGATCTAAAGTCGAGGAACCACTGTAATATGTATAAGATGAAGACTGGCAACAAACCACCATATGCTGAATTTTGCTTGTCATCAGACAAATAATATTCAAGTACAGTGGTACCTCGACTTCCGATATTTTTTCATTCCAGAATGCTGTTCAAGTGCCATTACCAAACGAATTTATCTCCTTAAGAAATGTTGTAAAATAGACTAGTCCTTTTAGACCCCCAAAATTACACTTACAAAAGCATTTAAAAAAATAAACTTACATAAAAGGGTGAGTTTGGGGACCATCGTAAGTCGAGGTACCACTGTACCAAGTCACAACACCTGCAATACAAAACCGCCCACAGACTGATCAACAAATGCCCTCTCGTTTGAGGCATGGTAATCACTTCCTAGTAATATTTCCTCCTACTTAGAAATGGGCTCAGAAGAGATGTTTTGTCTGTGCACATACAACAAAATGACCACAAAAATACAAAACACTTATTTTATGTGCGAGGAGTGTAAATCACCACTGTGCATGACACAATGTTTTGTGTGAGGAGTGTAAATCACCACTGAGCATGACACCATGTTTTATGTGTGAGGAGTGTAAATCACCACTACGCATGACACCATGTTTTATGTGCGAGGAGTGTAAATCACCACTGCATGACACAATGTTTTATGTACGAGGAGTGTAAATCACCACTGTGCATGACACCATGTTTCAAAGAGTTCCACAAACTGTAACAGTTCTAGGAACATGTCCAGTGAGTGTATGTATATGATAGAACATTAGTAATAATGAACATTTTTACTTGTCTGTTTAACCCTTTGACTGTTTCGGTCGTATATACAGTGGTCCCTCGACTATCGGTCATAATCCGTTCCAGGAGATAGACCTTAACTTGAATTACTCGAAACTCGAAACCTTATTTCCCATAAGAAATAATGTAAATACAATTAATCCGTTTAAGACACCCAAATATACTCACAAAAAATTAATTTTGTAAAGAATAACTATACTTTTACATACACAAACTAACATTATTAACACAAAAAAATAATAATAAATACATAAATAATAAATAACATACAGTAGACCGTCATTTAGCACGATAGTTACGTTCCTGAAAAAGTCGTGTTAGATAATTTCGTGTTAAATAATTAAAAGAACTTATATGAAAAATAGGGTTACGTTCCTGGGAGTCCCCAAAAAGCCAAACAAGTTTTTTTTAGACCAACAGATCTTACAAAAATAAAAGTGAATATGTAATTGTAGTTCATTATCGTGATGTATTATGTTGTTTTTACTGCTTAACCCTTTGGGGATCGACAGACCTTCTCGGAAAAGTGTTCCTGGGGTCGAAAAATATTCAGAAAAAAAAAAAAATTATTTTATCTTATGAAATGATAGAGTTTTTTTTTTCTAAATCTAAATGGCTAAACAAAAAATTTTTGCGATCAATACTTACGGAGATATGGAGGCTTCAAGTTGACCAAAATTGAACTGCTGACAGCAACATCAGTGACTTCCGGTTGGCCGGTAATAGTTTTTTTTTTCTACTTTTTTCTTTTATTTTTTAATATTTTATTTTTTCAAGTAACTTTTATGTCCTGTGAGACCAATATAAATCATATTTTGTATATATACACTCCTTGAATACTACACAATAACTGCTGGCTGACTGGCTGACCAGCTAGCTGGCTGGCTTGCTGACCAGCTGGCTGGCTGGGTGGCTAGCTGACCAGCTGGCTGGCTGACCAGCTGGTTGGCTGACCAGCTGGCTGGCTGGCTGGCTGAACAGCTGGCTGGATGGATGGCCAGCCGACTTGCTGGCTGACCAGCTAGCCGGCTGGCTTGCTGACCAGTTGGCTGGCTGGCTGGCTTGCTGACCAGTTGGCTGGCTAGCTGACCAGCTGGCTGGCTGGCTAGCTGACCAGCTGGCTGGCTAGCTGACCAGCTGGCTGGCTGGCTAGCTGACCAGCTGGCTGGCTGGCCAGCTGGCTGGCTGGCTGGCTTGCTGACCAGTTGGCTGGATGGCTGGAAGGCTGGCTGACCAGCTGGCTGCATGGATGGTCAGCCGGCTAGCTGGCTGTCTGTGTCTCTATCTCACAGAAACACATAAATACATTTATACTTAGTGTAAATTACCTAGGATACTAGTAATATAATATTATTATATATATTATTATTATTATTATTATTATTATTATTATTATTATTATTATTATTATTATTGAAGGAAGGTGTGTCAGTCTTATCGCAAATCTAATTACATAAGTGACATTTGAAGAGGGGTGAGGGTCCTCTTATCTTATTTATTATCGCTAAACTAATTACTGTTGACAGTTGATGCCTTCCCCTGCCTTCCTCAACCCCTGCCTCCCTACCTCCCTGCCACTCTCCCTGCCTCCCTCCCACTCTCCCTGCCAGCCAGCCAGGGGTTAGCCTAGTCTTATCAAGAGAGATGACATTTGACAAATGAGGGTAGCTACCTTCACCTGCCTTCCTCAACCCCTGCCTCCCTCCCTCCCTGCCTCCCTCCCTCCCTCCCTCCCTCCCTGCCTCCCTCCCTGCCTGCATCCCTGCCAGCCAGCCAGGGGTTAGCCTTGTCTTATCAAGATAGATGACATTTGACAAATGAGGGTAGCAGCCTTCACCTGCCTTCCTCAACCCCTGCCTCCTTCCCTCCCTGCCACTCTCCCTGCCTAACTCCCACCCTCCCTGCCTGCCTCACTGCCAGCCAGCCAGGGGTTAGCCTCGTCTTATCAAGAGTGATGACATTTGACAAACGAGGGTACACACCCTTCCCTTTATTTGTTTTCACTGTTTTATCTGCCTGTCTGTCTGTCTTTCTGTCTCAGAGACAGTCACTATTGAACCAACACTGCCCCAGTCTGGATTTTTTGGGCTATCCTAGGTAATTTACACTATGTATTTATCTTCTGTAATTTACACTATGTATTTATCCTAGGTTATTTACACTATGTATTTATGTGTACCTGTGTGACAGAGCCAGCTAGCTAGCCAGCCAGCTGTTCAGCCAGCCAGCTGGTCAGCCAGCCGGGCAGCCAGCCAGCCTGCCTGCCTGCCAGCCAGCCTTCCCCCCACTGTCTTCCCCACTGCCTTCCCCATCCACCCAACTGTCTTCCCCACTGCCTTCCCCATCCACCCCACTGTCTTCCCCACTGCCTTCCCCATCCACCCCAGTCTTCCCCACTCCCCCCACTGCCTTCCCCACTTCCCCCACTGCCTTCCCCACTCCCCCCACTGCCTTCCCCACTCCCCCAGTCTTCCCCACTCCCCCCACTGTCTTTCCCACCCACCCGACTGTCTTCCCCACCCACCCCACTGTCTTCCCCACCCACCCCACTGTCTTCCTCACCCCCACTGTCTTCCCCACCCACCCCACTGTCTTCCCACCCACCACACTGTCTTCCCCACCCACCCCACTGTCTTCCCCACCCACCCCACTGTCTTCCCCACCCACCCCACTGTCTTCCTCACCCACCCCACTGTCTTCCCCACCCACCCCACTGTCTTCCCCACTCATCCCACTGCCTTTCCCACTCCCCCCAATGTCTTCCTCACTCCCTCCACTGCCTTCCCTACTACTCACACTGCAGAAGTGAGGTATTCCTTACCGCATGGCTTGGTGACAAAGGTGCACTGAATTACCACTCCCACAATGCAATGTGGGTGCATAGATTTTTTTCCTACTGCGCACACTTACCACATAGACCCATTCTATCACATGCAGGCTTACCAGCTTTCTTCCCCTCGATCTGAAGCCGCTAGAATTTACGCGTGGATGTAGTGCGGATGATAAGAAAGAGATGATTGCCGATGTTATGAATGAAAAGAAGTTGGATGTCCTGGCCCTAAGCGAAACAAAGCTGAAGGGGGTAGGCGAGTTTCAGTGGGGAGAAATAAATGGGATTAAGTCAGGAGTATCTGAGAGAGTTAGAGCTAAGGAAGGGGTAGCAATAATGTTGAAGGATCAGTTATGGAAGGAAAAGAGGGAATATAAATGTGTAAATTCAAGGATTATGTGGATTAAAATAAGGGTCGGATGCGAAAAGTGGGTCATAATAAGCGTGTATGCACCTGGAGAAGAGAGGAGTGTAGAGGAGAGAGAGAGATTTTGGGAGATGTTAAGCGAATGTATAGGAACTTTTGAACCAAATGAGAGAGTAATTGTGGTAGGGGACCTAAATGCTAAAGTGGGAGAAACATGCAGAGAGGGTGTAGTAGGTAAGTTTGGGGTACCAGGTGTAAATGATAATGGGAGCCCTTTGATTGAACTTTGTATAGAAAGGGGTTTAGTTATAGGTAATACATATTTTAAGAAAAAAAGGATAAATAAGTATACAAGATATGATGTAGGGCGTAATGACAGTAGTTTGTTGGACTATGTATTGGTAGATAAAAGACTGTTGAGTAGACTTCAGGATGTACATGTTTATAGAGGGGCTACAGATATATCAGATCACTTTTTAGTTATAGCTACAGTGGGAGTAAAAGGTAGATGGGATACAAGGAAAATAGAATCAGTAAGTAAAAGAGAGGTGAAGGTTTATAAACTAAAAGAGGAGGCAGTTAGGGTAAGATATAAACAACTATTGGAGGATAGATGGGCTAGTGAGAGTGTAGGCAATGGGGTCGAAAATGTATGGGGTAGATTTAAAAATGTAGTGTTAGAGTGTTCAGCAGAAGTTTGTGGTTACAGGCGAGTGGGTGCGGGAGGGAAGTGGAGCGATTGGTGGAATGATGATGAAAAAGAGTAGTAAGGGAGAAAAAATTGCATATGAGAGGTTTTTTTCAAAGTTGAAGTGATGCAAGGAGGGGGAAAAGTATATGGGAGAAAAAAAAGGTTAAAAAGTGGTAAGCAATGTAAAAAAAAAGCAGATGAGAGAGTGGGTGAGATGTTATCAGCAAATTTTGTTGAAAATAAGAAAAAATTTTGGAATGAGATTAATAAGTTGAGGAAGCCTAGAGAACAAATGGTTGACAGTTAAAAATAGGGAGGAGAGTTATTAAATGGAGAGTTAGAGGTATCGGGAAGATGGAGAGAAAATTTTGAGGATTTGTTAAATGTTGATGAAGACAGGGCTGTGATTTGTGTG